>VDFB02279271.1:0-124208 GCA_007258455.2 Sequoia sempervirens
TTGCATGGGGAATAATAAATCATGCATGCTACTAGTTATCTTATAGCATTGCTCATATGTTATGCTACATTGACATTATTGAATGTAATTATATATATAAAAATAATACAATTATATAATAAAGATACTTGTAGCAATTATTGAGCCTTATAAGTAATTGTGATTATTTGATAGAAAAATGAATAAATTTATGAATGTCTTTATCCTATGATTGATTAGGAAAAGGAGAAAAAGAATGCAAAGTGAACACTAAAAGATATCTTTTAAAAATCAAGGCAGATTTAGGGTAATCCCAAAAATGGGGACATTACAATTTTGGAGGCTCACATGCAGGTTTTTTTGGCATTCTTTTTGGCATTCTGTTCTTTGGAGCTTTTTGGGTTTTTGGAGAGCTTCAAGGTAAGGTAACATGCATGTTGATAAAATGACATGCATTTCTCTCTGGTACTTTGCATGTAGGAAAGGTTTCTGGGTTTTTCTGGGTTTTCAAAGATCTACAGGGTGGGTAAACATGCATCTAAATCCGTCGACCTTTCCATGCACTTACTATTTTTAGTAAGTCTTGATTACTGCTCAGTTGTTGCTCAAATGGAGTTTGCAAACACTTACTATTAATAGTAGTTTGCTATTTTTGGTAAGTTATATTTATAGCAGTGTCATCCTAGCAACAACATAGTTATTTCCAGTCATTCATTCTATTTTTGGCAGTGTGGCAGTTCAGTTTGGGCGTTGGTTTCTTCATCCTTCTTGGAGCTTGTTTGGTAAATTAATAACTTAAGTCACATTAATATTTTATTATTATTTTGGACCCCTTGGTCTAGGCGTGTGACTTTTAAGCTGTTTTTACAAGTGGGACTTAATGTGGACGTCCTATTTGGAGATTAAAATATTTAAAAAGTTGAATTATTTGTCTCCTCTCTTGGACACCTAAGGAGGTGGATTAAAGTTAATTTAATATTTTTATTTGCCAAGTGAAAAGGTTGGGCGTCCCCTCTTGAGGAAGTTGAAGTGTTTTATATTCTTTTCTTGGAGGTTACAAAGGCGGTTTGAATGCCAAGAAGAAGTCTATTTATTTATGCCTTGCTCATTCATTCTCATCTTTTGGAAAATTCATAGTGTTGTCCTGCTGAACTGAGTTCAGATTTTGCTAAGAGGATTGCGTATTCTCTAGCTTTATACCATTCTTCGGGCCTGAAACTACGGCTTCCTAGATGGTGATTGAAGACTATACTTCATTCAGGAGTGTGGATTGAGCATCATTGTGATGGTGATAGCAGATTGTTGTTGTATAATCTGTTATATCTGATTATAATAGGCAGATTGTTGGTTTATAATTTGTTTATATCATTGCTGGAAGTGCTAGCTGAAGCACATTTCTGTTTGTAGCTTCAACTCCATAATTTGTTTGGTTTTGGGTATTGGTGCTAGCTGTGCAACTGTGGAAGGCGCCTCATCTCACCAATTTGCAGATTTAATTACTAAGAGTTGGATTTTTTGGAGCAAATCGACCTCCTTGAGGGGGCCATTCCATTTCAAGCTTGCATTGGGATTTGTGCCAACTGTTTGTTGTTGTTTTTGGCATGAATTTCCTATTGGAGAGTGGACACCATGACTAGAGGCTTTTATTGACTATTGAACAAAGTCTTTCCGGGCTGTATGTGAAGAGCTACGTCCATTTTGGTGAAATTCTTATTTGCTGGTCTGATTTCTGTGTTTTACTATTTCTAATCAGACTTGAATTAATTCTGGTTTTCTGATTATATGAGGCTAAAATCTGATTGTATACATTGTATAAAGTTAAGGATAGTATCCTTAATTCTTTGGTTATGTTTGGCCTTCATTTTAATATGTTTTGTAGCTGAAATTCATTCATTGTAAGGCTGGTTAGTAGTACCAAGTCCAACAATCAATTATTTATTTGCTGCAATTTATTTCTGTATTTAGCTCCCATTGGATAAGTGGTTGAAGCATTTTATTTCCAGCACATTAAGTTAATAAATTCCCCCCACTGAACAAGTGGTAGTGAGGATTAAATGGCTGGCTTGCTGCCTTATAATTTGTAATAATTGCTCCCGCCGAATAAGTAGTTGAGCTCATGGTTGGTTATCCGCCTACTTTGTATTTCCAGCATTTACTTTTCATTTCATGGTTGGCTAGCTGCCTAGCAAGCATTGTAATTTCAATTTCCAGTTGCTAACGATCCCGACACCATATGCTCTCACCTCGCCCACATTGGGATCTTGGTGATCAAAAGGTGGAGGGTTACTTTACAAGCTGGTTTACATTTGGAGCTAACACTAACAGTGGTGTTTGTGCTGGTCAAAAATTAAAAAAAATTAAAGGGGAATATTATAGTGGTATTAAAGCCTGTTTTCCTGCCATCCTATGAGTTCAGAGCTTCAACTATCAGATGAGTGATAGGGAAATCAGATACTACACTAGAGGTCAGAACTGAGTTTGGTTTCAACTTCCAGAAGTTCTTAAAGATGATATATTTTGTGAAGTTTAGAAACCGTGAGTTGTCAGAATTGATCATGGCTTCTGAAGAAGAAAAGAGTTTTGTAAGGTCACTTTACACTGCAGGAACATGGCTCATTAAAGAATGTCAGGCAAGGGATGAAGAAGTAAGAAAACTTCTTACTTTGCAACAATGTTTGAGCCAGGTGAAGCAATCACCTTTTGAGTTGATGAAAAGAGCATTAACGCCTACAATGACCTCTTTGATTCATCCCTATTGGTTGAGGCATGCAGATGAAGAAATTAGTCTGTTGATTACTTCATGCCTCTATGAAGTGATGAGAATCTTGGAACCCTTGATGCCTTATGATGATAATACTAAGAAGAGAATACTTCACATGATTGTGGAAAGTTTTCAAGATCTTGATGAAACTGATAGCAGCCAATACTCTAGAAGAGCTGCTATATTGAAGACATTTTCAGTACTCAGAGCAAGTATATTGTTGATAGATTTGGGTATGTAAGATCGAATATATTATTTCATTTGTTACCTCTTCATTTCAACTTGGAGTGAACAAGAGGAGGATGTAGTTGCAGCAATGAGAAACATTTTAGTTTTAACTATGAATGAGATGGATGACATTCCAAAATCCGTCCTATCTTTTCTGCTAAACATTCATGAACAAGAAGGAAAAAATTCTTCTACTGCTGGTATGTTGATAAAAGATTTGTTCAATTAGTGTGAGGGAAAATTGAAGCCACACTTGAAGAAGACAGAGCAGAAAAATGAGGTGGTCATTAATGCAAAAGACGGGAATAAAATGTTGTTTCTCAATGATTCTATGGCAGATTCTCAGGATGAACCTATTGATATGCATTTGTTTGCACATGCTAAGGATGAGTGCAATGACGCAACATCAGTTTTGGATATACATGAAGAATCTATGACAAGTAATCAAGAAGACTTCCTTGGTATGCTTGTGACTACTAATGAAAAAATTAGTAATACACCTTCACATGATGGGCTTATTGAAGGTAAGAAGGATAGAATCTTCAAAACAACTAACATTGATGATTCTTTCTTTTATTATAGTGATGGTGACATGAGTAGTTTTGAGTTTGATCATCAAACTAAGCTCTTGGAAAAAGATACTTATAAAGATATCAGTTTTGGTGAGTTGGGAGGTGTCTCATTCAAAGAGTCACCACTCCAAGAGAAGTATGAAGGGCATTTTCCTTTTGATCAAAATAATCAGCCCTTCAACATTTGGGATCTGGGTGTGAAGGTGCCTAATGTTGACAAGGAACCTGTATGGGATAAATTTCCTTTTGATCCCAATAAAGTACAAAATTTAGATTTCACTGCAAGCTATGAGATAGCCTTTGGAGGAGGAGATGTCTTTGACAAAGTAGCTTGCATGGGAAAGCCCCATAATGACCCTTTTAAGATGGTTGAAGCCACTAAGGAAGAGTTTGTTGCTACTAAAACTTTCAGGTCTGCAATCAATAATAACTCATTGATCAAGTTGGGGGCTTCTTTAGCATATAATCAAGGAGACAGTGAGGGGGAAATAGAGCTTGAAGACCACAGGGTCCTTGATGATGAAAAGTTTAAAGAGGTTCTCAAATTCAAATAAGATTTACCTCTTCATGTAGCTGATTGTAAAAAAAAGGCTTGAAGAATTGGCAGAATCTGATCCTCTTCATGACCTTGAGTATTTTCAGTTGGCGGATGGTGAAAGACTAGAGTCTTGGAGCAGCTATGAGGGCAGTGAAGACAAGAAACCAAATTCTGATTTTGAAATGCAGCCTATCAGCAGTTCACCATCCTCGCCCATTTATGACTGGGAAAGTCAATTCTTGATATCCCTTGAAGATGAGGTGCAAGCCCTATTCGGAATTGATTGTTCACATAGTTTGATTGAAGAGAGTTTGGAAGGAGTTAGGGTTGGAGCCACTCTCTTTAATATGCAATTCATCAAAGACTCCTTAGAGATTAAGAAATCAGATAATCAAGGAGTTTATATGTTCAATAATCCCTCTTGAGTTGAGTGTTAATTCAGTTCACTCCAATCCTTCTCAGGATGGGATTTGAAGACATTATTTGTTCCATGTACACTTGTTGCTGAAGCCTTCATGATGTGGCTTCCATGGTACACTAAAGAGGACATTGGATTCTGGAGATCGTTTTTGGCTCTATCTAACATTTGGAATCATAAAAATAATTTGTTTCGGTGTATTGAAAAATTTCTATGGTTGAATATCCAAGTATGGGATTTTCAACATGTTTTGATGAAGATCATTATGTGTGGAAAGAAGAGATGTTGGAGAGATAAGCGTCAAATTCTCAGTTCTATGGGTGTTGTTACCTTCATTATCAACCATTTGATGATTATTTCTGATCATCAATTGGTCGTTTGGAGAGGAAATTGGAGCAATGAATGGTTCTTTCTATTGTACCCCAAAATTAAAATTTTTGTTACACTTAGATATTTTGAAGAAACGAGTAGAAGTCTTGTTAAATCAGTCAAAAAGGTCAAAATTTGGGTGTACATGTCTTGCATGAGGGGTCGAAACATAAAATTTTCAATTTCTGACGATATGGGTCTGCTAAGAACAGCTTAACCTACAAAACCCAGATCTCAGTTTTTCATCCCTAAATTTTAGGAAAATTGCTATTTTTAGAAATTTTCTAAAATTAGTAAACGTTTTCTGGGTTTTCTTGGAAATGGATACTGGCAAAACTTTCTAAAAATAGAAAGTTGGTTTGATAGGTTCCGAACTGATTTTGATTGGCTCAAAATACGTCCACATCAGACTGGTGCAGTCAGAATCTCGAAATGGTCAGTTTTGCCCTAGTGGGTCTATTCTGCTTTTTCAGAAGCATATCTGGAGCTCCGAGGTCATCAATGGAGGTCAGTCGGCTGCCAGGCGACAGTTTCAGCATTCAAACTTTCAGCAGAAGGCAAGATGATGAACATGCACAAAGAACGAGGAAGAAGTTGAAAAATGATGGTACTCTAACATTGCGAATTTGGGCCCAAGAAGAAGGGTTTCCATCTTTAGAGCACGATGTCAAATTAGGGTTAAGCCCCAATAAACTTTGTTTGTTTCTTCGTACCGCTGAATGAATTGACAAGTAAAGGACAACACACTACCATCCGAATTGAATGTAACTGGGTATCCAAATCCAAAGTCAATCCAGAGAAATGAAAATATCAAAATTTGACTAAGTGTTAAGAAAGTGGGGCTTCCTTGGTGAAGAAGGGTTTCAAGTTTTCAAGGTATCTAATGATGAATCACAGACGAAGTCTAATGAGATCTATTCATTACTGATCCAGCCTTTCCAACGAGATTCAAAGACGTTAACGGAAAGTCCACAATACTGACACGTAAGGTCGAAAACAAAGATCTCGTAAGAAACACAAAAAAAAAGGTCAAAATAAACTAAGTCTGAAAATTTCAAACAAGATACTTCAAACTTTGAAGGCCTTAAATTCATTGTTTGACGAAGTTCATCCCAGAAGACCCCTCTTCATATTTCGTCAGCTTCGTGATGAGCATAGTCTTCAGTCGATCCGATGCCCGGAGCTCTAGATTCGATGATCGTCTGTAAGAGGAGTTTATAAAGAAATTGAAGATCAGAAAAATGGCTAACACTGTGAAAGTTCGGAGCCCCTCGAAGGAAAAGGCTCCCATGAATTTGAAGGTCAAGATCAAGTTTTTAGCCAGAGGTGACTCCAGAACTTCTTTCTCAGAATCAGCCAAGCTTCGCCGTGAAACCTTCAGCTCGCTTGTCGGATCAATCTGCCAATGGGAAATCAGAGGCGAAGTAGCATGTCAAAATGGTGAAAAGTTGAAAATATCAAAAAATAAACTAACACTGGAGGAAGTGGGCGCCCAAATTTTCATAAATTACCAAGTGAAGGATGGCGTCCAAGTTCAATGAAGCTGAGTTTTAGGGTTTTGGAAATAAAAGCAAAGAAAGCAAAACCTAATCCAAAGCCCTAAAGTCTATTTAACATCATTCTTTCATGTATTTTTCATTATTTTTGCAGGTAGCATCCAGAGGAGAAAGTTGGAGCAGCAAGTTTGAAGAATTTTTGTGATTCAAGAATCCATAGTTGCTGGTTTTACACCAGATTTTTCAAATCAGCAAGCATAAACCCTTGCTTTTTCAAGCTTTGTCATCCAGAAGATTGAATTTTTCAAGGAGAAGGCCAAGGCATTCCATTTTTTAGTCATCTAGGTCTTTTTGTCTCAATCTTCTGAAGAATTTTTCAAGAACTTCATCAAGTTGCAGTAAGTGCTTTTATTTTGCATGTCAGTGAGAATCTTAGTGCATTCAAATTTCAACCATCTGGGTCCTTTCCAATCAGTCTTCTGAAGAAAACCCATATCACAGCTTTTTTTCAAGAAAATTTCAAAACCTAGGGTTGGCTGCTTTTTCGATCAACTGTCAGGGTTTTGCAAATGTAATCAACTGGGTCCATTTCTAATCTTGTTCTGAACAAAACCCAGGTGCCAGCTTTTTTCGGGAAAAAATGAAGAAATTAGGGTTTGTTGCTTTTTCAGGGAAAATTCAAAATTTTCAAAAACGGACGATCCGGGTTGTCTTGTATCGAAATTCTGAGCAAAACCCATATCTCAGAAAAATTTCTCAAAAATTTGTCTGTTGGAGCAAGAAAATCAGCATTCTAAAAATAGAAATCACTCAAAACTTGTCAGAACCAAGGCGAGTTTACAATCATTCTTCAAGTTTTATGAAATGGAGTACACTCCCAATGTTTTCAAGACTGAATCAGCTCTCTATCACGATTACATCAAAACTACTGAGATAGACTTGCATCATATCAAGCCGGTGTTTGATCTACACGCCCTGGAGAGAGCGTCATGTTTTCAAAGTTAAAACCTATGAGAGAATATCCGAAGAATTCATCCCCTACAGGCAAAGGGTGGTTGAAGCTCTTCTTTTCATCAGCGAATTCGTCATAGAGATCCCTTCTCAGTACAGTCTTGAAGACGGTTCCTACGTCGGGCTTGAGGAAGTGCAAGATCAGTTTCAGAGTGTTGTTCACAGTTGCAGTCCAGTTGGCGGAAGGATAGGTCATATTTCGATGATGTCAGCAAAGCTCGAGAAAGCGGCCAATGAGGTCAAAGATTCCCTGAGATCTATTGTAGATGCTGAAGATATCCTTGAAAAGCGGTGCTTTGCTGTTGATGGCATAGATGCACTGAACCGGGACACAATCTCTAACTTCCTAGCGGAAGTGATTGAGCTTTAAAGCAGCTTTCTTCTAGAAGCTTTCTTTCCCGCTTTCTTTCTATTCTTGGAATGATCCTTATCCATTCTTTGAGAAGAGAAAGAAGATAAGATGTAATAGTTGGCGTTTCCCGCTTTTTCTGCTTTCTAGGGTTTTAGATTTTATCTTCTTTCTAGATTTAGTAATAAAGCTTGCTTGCTGAGCAAGCCCTAGATTGTGAAAGCAAGGAGATTTTAGGGTTCCCTACTCCTCTGCTTCTCTATAAATAAGGGCCTTTGCTCATTTAGTTTCTTTAACCGTACTAGTGAGAACAAAATGCTGAGCCTATTGTGCCTTCTATTTGTTACTCAAGTATTGTTCAAATTGTGTTGTGATAAGCAAATTGTTGAGCCTCTTTAGCCAACAAGGAGTTAGTGTGATTGCTGTTTTTAGTGTGTAAGAGCAACATTGCAAGCCTCTTTAGCTGCCATTTCTTGTTCCAGGCATGTTAGAAGTGAGTTTGTAATGTCCCCTTCTCAAGCCTGATCTTTCCAGTGACCGTTGGCCTATTTCGGAGACCCGTAGGCTAGTCAGAAGGTAAAATTAGGGTTTCCTATTTTGAAGGATGCTCTTGCTCGAGGTTGGTTGTTTCAATGGCGGATTCTTTTTGGGTTTTCAAAGAGCTTCGTAGTGGTATGTTCTTCTTGGCATTCTGAGCATCTTCAGGAATTTACTATTTTTAGTAAATTCTATTTCTGGCAGTGAGCCTGTTGGTCTCAGCACAGTTGACTTTCCTCTTCAGTCGTCTCAATTGGTTTATTCAGATTTTGGCTTCGGGATGCAGTTTCGGAGAAATAAGTTCATTTCACTTAAATAACATTATATTTTAATGTTATATTACCCCTTGGCCTAGTCTATTGACTTCATGTTGTTTTGAAAAGTGGTCTTTTGAGGGTGGCGCCTTCATTGAAGATTATTTTATAATTATTAAGGTCAAATTAAGCCTTAAGTGGGACGCCTTTATTTAAGTGATGAATTTAATTAAAAAGAAGTCAAATTGAAGCTTTGAAGAAAGGGACGCCATCTTTTGGGGATTAGGGTTTGACTCTGAAAAGAAGGTTAGGGTTTCGAGAAGGTCAACAGCAAATTATAAAAGGAAGCCTTTGGTTCTCATTTCAGCATCTTTGGTCTACAGGAATGTTATGCTGCCAGTTTGGCTCTGGGATTGCTTCGAGGAATGTAAGCCTCCTAGCTAGGCATTGCTTCTCGCTTGAAAGATAGCGACTAGTGGTGAGATAGTGTAGTTTGTGAGTCTTGCATTGGGTTTTGTGCATTGTAATCAGCTTGTGGCTTCTAGATCAGATTTATGCATATTAGATAATTTCTAGATTTCATCATTTATTACAACAGATTGTCTTTTTCATTCATAAGTCAAAAAATACAAAAAATATTCTTTTGGGTATTGTCTAGAATCAACTGTCTGTGAAGGGCGAACTAGTTCCTTGAGTTTCAGATTTTTTAAAACAGCCTTCAATTTTTAATGTCAAATCGCCCCTCTTGCTGGGCCGTACCATCTGTACTTGCATTGGTTTTCGTGCATAAATAATATAAGGTCTTTTGCTGGGGTTTCAGTGTCCTATCTTGGTCACCATCTTATTAGGATCATATTGCATTTCGTCTGGAGGAATTTGATTAAGTTTGGAGCAAGTTGTGAGTGAATTTGTGAGTTTCAGGGCTGTTGTTCGTGCACATGGAAAAATAGGACTGTCATAAATCAAATTTCGAGGTTGGTCTGTTTAGTGCAAATTCAGATCTAAGCTTTATTATTCAGTAAAGGAAACTCATATATATTGTGACAGCTCTATTTATATGTTGATTCACATTGATAGCAAGATATTATCTTTCATATTGTAAGCTGGCAGTAGTACTGACAGTAGTGGTTATTCTCGCTTTTCATAATTTGTAATGCCCAGCTTTCCGTTCAGTAATTGCAATTGTATTTCCTTTACCTCCGCCCTATGGTAGCTCCTTTCCCACTCTAGGTTAGAAAGCACATTCTGGGTGTCGAGTACTTTCAGCATTTTAGCTCATTTCTCTTTCAAGCATTGTAATTTGTAACACTCCGCCATATGGTCGCCTCAACTCCATACTAGATTGGGTAGCACATACTTGGTGTTGAGTTCCCTTTCAGTTCTTGTAGTGTAGAAGATCCTCTGGCCATATGCTCGCCATTATCGGCGCCATTCTTTGTTAGAGTTCCTTCCAGCTTGTTTCTTCATTTAGATCCTCTGACCAATGCTCACACCTTGCCCTCATCGGGATCCTGGTGTACATTTTGGTTAGAGTTGCTTCAGCATCGTTTTGGTTTAGCTGCTAACCTTAACGGGTGCATTGGTTGTAACTTGCAATTGAAAAAATTGAAAAAAATTGGCTCGGAATAATTCAGAGTTATGTTCCAGAGATTTGAGTAATAAAATCATGAGCCTCCTTTGCCTTGGTCCAAAATCTCAGATTTCCGTTATTTATGTTCTGCTTTTATGATCTTGATTTCAACTTACAGTGAAGTGTGTAGGTGTTTGTTGAGAGAGAGGTTATTAAAGTATTTTGTTAGAAAATCTACCTTTGTTCATTTCTAGTTTCTCTTGCTCTGGTATTACTTGAGAAGTTAGAAACGTCTTTAGTTTAAGTTAGTCGTAGTTGAAGTTCTCAAAACAGAAAATCTCAGCTGCGGCGTTTGTGTTTAATAAACCTTGTGCTCTAAGCTGATCAAAAAGATAGGCAACTTAGTTTTAGTTTACTTTCTTTCAACACCATCAGCAAGAGGGAGCTTCCCCTCCTAATTTGAAGAGCAGTTTATCTATGCATAGCTGTTCGTTTCAAATACGCATTCCAGAGGTGCGAATTTAAACGCCAACACTTTCTAAGTTGGAACTATTAGAGTGGGTGTTTCCAGCTTTGAATATGAGCAGATTGGTCAAAATGAATAAGGATTCTCAGTATTGCAGCAGCTGTTCATTTCCTAATATGTTGTTTTCTCTTAAATCAGATGTTGAGTCATTCATTTTTGACTTGGTGGGCAGCTGGTACACTTATTTCTTCACTTCACAATCTCTTTCCAGAGATGATTTTTGGCCTCAAATGGGAGAAATGGTGGTTCAAACAGATCAAAATTAGTTTTTGGATAGAGTTCAAGCTCTTTCCAGTGGTTATCCACACACATTCTCTTGCACTTTTGTTCGGGGCAGCGAACCTTGGGCTGTTTTGGTTTGTCATTCTGAGACTATTGGAGAGAGAGTTGTGAAAGATTTCAAGTGTCTTCATGGATATGTCAGTATTTTTCAGAGAAGGAATTCTACATCCTTGAAGAGTTTTGAGGATGAGGTTGTTGTGTTAATGCAAAGAGTTGCTTCCTACTTCGCAAATAGCCTTGATAAAGTCACTCTTGTAGTTGTGACTCTGTTTGATACTTTGAGGAGTTTTGCTGATGAGATTATTTTTGAGTTGCTTAGACCATTTTTCCTTGTACCTAGAATGATGATAATCATTGGCATTGTTGATATTAACTCCTCAAAGACTTTGGGGTGTGAGATGCTGCAATGTTTTGATTTCACTTCCTCTTGGTCTTTCAGTTCAAATCACATGTTTTGTAACCTATTAGGGTTACCAAGGAGGAAAGTGCAGTTTTGGTATGTTGGCTATGTTTGTGTGATCAGTGTGGTGCAACATTAGCATGGTGGGTCTTTACAAAGATGGATATGGGACCTTGGGATCCAACTTGGTTTGGTGTGGATCTAAATCAATGATTGGAGTGTAGTGGTATTGCTTGAGGACAAACAATTTTGGGAAGGGTGGACTATAATGTCCCCATTTTTATCTCTACACTCTTCATTTGGAATTAGCCTATTTCCAAAAACCTGTAGGCTAATTAGTTAAGAAAATTAGGGTTTCCACTTTTTTATGAGGTTTCAGCTTGGCTTTTGGAGGCTCGCATGCAAGTGTTTTGGCAGTTTGTTCTTTGGAGCTTTCTGGGTTTTTGGAGAGCTTCAGGGTAAGGTAACATGCACGTTGAAAAAATGACATGCATTTCTCTCTAGTACCTTGCATGCAGGAAAGGTTTCTGGGTTTTCAGAAATCTCTAGGGTGGTGTAACATGCATCTGAATCCGTCAACCTTTCTAGGCACTTACTATTTTTAGTAAGTCTTGATTACTGCTCAGTTGTTGCTCAAATGGAGTTTGCAAACACTTCCTATTAATAATAGTATGCTATTTTTGGTAAGTTCTATTTATAGCAGTGTCATCCTAGCAGTAGCACAGTTATTTCTAGTCATTCATTCTATTTTTGGCAGTGAGGCAGTTCAGTTTGGGCGTTGGTTTCTTCTTCCTTCTTGGAGCTTGTTTGGAAAAATTAATAACTTAAGTCACATTAATATTGTATTATTATTTTGGACCCCTTGGTCTAGGCGTGTGACTTCTAAGTTGTTTTTAAAAGTGGGACTTAATGTGGACGTCCTATTTGGAGATTAAAATATTTAAAAAGTTGAATTATTTGTCTCCTCTCTTGGATGCCTAAGGAGGTGGATTAAAGTTAATTTAATATTTTTATTTGCCAAGTGAAAAGGTTGGGCGTCCCTCTTGAGGAAGTTGAAGTGTTTCATATTCTTTTCTTGGAGGTTACAAAGGTGGTTCAAATGCGAAGAAGTCTATTTATTTGTGCCTTGCTCATTCATTCTCATCTTTTGGAAAATTCATAATGTTATGCTTCTGAATTGAGTTCAGATTTTGCTAAGAGGATTGCATATTCTCTAGCTTTATACCTGTTGTACCCATACCAAATTTTTTGCTTCATCAAGGCATTTTGCATAAAATAGTCTAAACCTTGCTAAAATGATGTAAAATACAGTTTTTGGGCAATATCAAGCATGGAGTTTTGTTAATGTTTTGTCAGTCAAAGGCAATATCCATTGATCAGAACCTGAATCAGAGACTCAGAGCAAAGCATTTCATGGTGGAGGAGCATTTCACGACGACACTTATACTTTTAAATAGTCATTTCAATGACTAAAATGATGATTTCAATGGTCAATTTTTGAAGATTTCTCAAGGAAAAGCAAAATTGCGCCTCTATAGCCTAGGGGCGCCCTTCTTTTTGAAGGCCTAAATTTTGTGGTAAATGCTCAAGCATACAGTCAATCTCTTCAGAATTAGTCTGCCTATCCGATGAGCTATCCTGCGAGACTATCCGAGACTCGTAACTCCGATAACTGGCGACAAAAGTTGAAGATTCCAAAGTTGCAGTTTGCAGAAGCTTGTCTTTTTCCAGATTTTGCGCCCCTGTAGCTCAAGTGCGCACCTCTTTAAGGGGGGTTAGATCTTGGTATTCCAGATGGTTGATGCATCTGATCTCTTCACAACTAGTTTGCCTGTCCGACGAGTTATCGAATGCAGTCATCCAAGTCCCAGAGCTCCGGTAGTCAGCGTCAGAAGATGAGATTATGAGACTTTACATCACAGAACTTCCTCAAATGGTGAATTGCTCCCTTGTAGCTCAGGGGCGCCCTTCAAATTGACCCTTAAGGTGGTAGAGTTTGGAGACGAGGTCTTCTTGTCAACTGTGCTACTCTAGTTCGCCTTCGCGATGCACCAACTTGCCTGTTAATCTGACATTCTGAGTGATCGTGGCAGAGATTCTACCAGGCACGTAATTTAGCGGGCGGAGAAACATATAAATATCATTGTATTTCTGTAGGCCAGGGGCACCTAGCCTTCAGGCCTTTCAGATGAGGTTATTGACGTTCAAAGTCTTCACGAGACTTGAGCGTAATTACTCCAGCTATTCAACGAGCCCAGCCGTCAGCCTTCGGGATTTGGCAAACGCTCGTACGTGTGAGGTCTTTGGCGAAATACTGAAAAACGAAGACAGCTCAGAAAATGGCCAAGTCTGGTCTTCTATTCCATCTTGGGAAAGGCGCCTTTCTATTTGAGGTCTTAGAAGTAGTTTTCTTGCTTCGTCGCCTCCAGAGACGTCTCTCGTAGGTCCTTCTGGCTACACGTCGAGACAAACGGTGCTCGAATCAAGTCATCTCAGCTCCAGATATCAGAGGTCAAAGTAGGACATCTGGTTGAGAGTTGTTCTTTTGTCGAAATGGTGTTCGTGCCTTTTCAAGCCAAGGGCGCTTTTACTTTAGGGGTCCTTAATGCACTTTTCAGATGCCTTGTGTATATTCGTTGGATGCGGAATACCTCTAGTCATGCAGTAAGCTTGTTAGCCAGTCAGCAGGGTTCATCGTTCGTTGTCAGCAGCCGTTTCAAGCGTCAGATGGTAGTTTGGAGAAATGGTTTAAGTCTGGTACCTGAAAATCAATTTAATCAAGGGCGCCTAATTCTGTGAGGTGTTAAATGATGGATTTTGCAGTGACGACCCCCAATAGACATTTCTTCCTTGCTCTGCAGGCTTCACGATGAATATACTTGTTCAGTCTCAGCATCACCCGGTCACCCAGAAATCGGTGTCAAAGATGGCCAATCGTGACTTTGTAGTCAGCGACAAAGTAGGAAGTTAATAAAAAACGTGATATCTTGAGCAAATGGACGCCTATGAGGTCAAATAAGGACTTTTTGAAATCAGTGAAGTTCGCCGGTGAATCCAAGTGCTTTACTTGGTTTGTGAACTGATGTTAAATAATATTTAATATTTTTTTTGCATATTTTAGCATTAAATGGCGATTTTCTAAAAATGGCGCCTCTTTGTGCTATTGCATAATGAATATTTTATTATTTAAGTTTCGAAGTTCAAGTCAGTCACAATTCAATTAAAGGGGGTCCAATTTGAATCCTTCTATTTTAGTCGAGGTTTTAAATCTTGCAGTAAACAATATGGTGCGAATTCTCTTTATTTAAGCATGGCGCCATCATTAATCATTCACACAAGCTTCATAAATTCGTATTTCTTCAGAGCAGAGGCGAGTTTTTTGTAGGTTGGGCGAATTCATCATTAGTCTCCAAGGGTGATTTCATCAAACAATTCTTTTTGCAGGTTTTAGTTCACATTCATCAGCAAATTTGAAGAACAAAGGCGATTTTCACAGAAGAACATATAAAAAACGTCTTTCTCCTCTTTGTTTCTCAAATTTCTCTTAAAATACAATTCGCATGTTCCTGAAGTTGGTGAATTTGACAAGTCTGAACATCTGGATCATTTCCATATAGCTTCCTCGAATTAAATTTGTAAGCTTGATTTTTTAGGAATTTTTTAACTCCAGAGCATTCGTTCTCAGTTTCTAATTTTCTCAATTGAAAACTCTTTGCATGGTCGAGTAGAAGTTAGATTTTCGCATTTTTGACGTTTTGGGTTGTCTTAGAATCTTTTTCTGGACAAAACCCATATCTCAGATTTTTTGCCGAAAATAACTCTTCAAAAGGCTATTTTTAGCCTCGTGGGTATTTTTAGCTTTCCAGAAATCTTGTCGAGGAACATAGTGAGTTCACAGTCCAGGCGAGTTTTAGAATGCACACTCAACTCGAATACAGGACTAAATCAGTCCTTACTCACGACTTCATTGGGACAGTTGAGACAAATCTTCACAAGTTCTAGATCCAGTCAAGATCAGAGATTCGATTATTCAAAACATCCAGTAGTCCGGGTTATTGGAGGCCGCTTCCATTCCTATCTCCGTTCATTGTATTGAGTTCGTAATGTCTTGTATGAAGCATTACAACTCTGCTACTCGTGAGATAGTGTCAATAGATGGACGAGTTATTTGCAGTCTCAAGCCTTTGGACATTGAAAGAAGTTTTGGTATACCTCAGTACCCAAACAGTCTAGTTATTTCTATGGAGCAGTGCGAGCATGCATTCAATGCTGATGTGGACAAGTGTCAGAGTAAAATGGCAGAAAGATGGTTAAAGTAAGCGAGAAACAGATTGCCAAAAATGTGGGTCATGGTGAGTACAAGGATGAGTACTAAATTCTAATTACACTCTTGCATCGTGTTTCAGGTCAATCACATGCAAATGTTTTCCAGCCTTGGATGTATTACATTATTGGTCGCATCATATCTGGGCAGGAGCATTATGACTGGGCATCCTTCATCAGCGATGTTATCCACAAGCAGATCACCGGTTTCCTAGTCGCTCATGAGTTTCACATGTGTTCTTATCTCGTGTACTTGATTACTTATCAGGGTTAGCTCCGAGGACTAAACACTGTGGGAATTCTCAGTGTTAAGAAAGTCTATCACTATTATGATCAACTTGAGTTCACTAAGGTTGAACGTCACTTCAAGCGTGTTCACGAGGCTTTTTTGACTTATACAGTGAGAAATTTGGACCGGGAGTTGCACATTCGTATCTCGACAGTTGCTAGAGCAGCGATGGATGGTTGGGCGGATTGGTTTATTTAGTTCTCGACATACACCTACATCCGAGTATATGGATTTATAGGAAATCCAGCTATGCTTCCACGTTATTCTTCGGATAAGACAGTCTTTATGGAGTTCCTGAGGCAGTTGCATGATGTTCATTGTATTCTACGCCGCAAGCATAGACCAGCTGCCAACTTTTCTTTTCAGTTTGGAATGTATTGGTGCAAGACGGCAGTTGATGCCAAAGTTGCAGAATAGGAGCTTGAGAAATATCATCTCAAGTATCTTGTTGAGGCTCGTGCCTATGATCTTTGGGGTCATTACACAACTCGCCTTGTTGGACGCGCATATCATAAACCTTCTATGGAGGATTATTGGGCAAATTGCGCAGATGACTTTGAGGTTTGCAGACGTAGCTATGGCCGCTTCTCTCTCTCACAAATTTCTGTTTTCTTATCAGAAGATGTGGGAGGTTTATCAGATGATGAGGGAGAAGTTCTTCCTCAGTTTTCAGAGAGCAGGTTGACACACAGTCGCTGCCAGCAGTTGATTGGTACGCCAAGGAGTACGCAACAGTAAAAGAGAGGTCAAGTAGAGTTATTCAAAACAATATACTTTACCTCGACAACAAGAGGACCAGGAGGGTAAGTGTGCCTAGAGCAGAGCCGCCAGTGGTGAATCCTTCACTACCTTCCTCGTTGAAACCTAAATAGAAGAAAAGGAGTAACCCTCCTAAGAAAGGTCAAGCGCCAAACAATTCAAAAGGCAAGGTGCTTGCCATTGATACACATAAAGAGCCTGATAGACAGCCTATCACAGAGCCAGTTCAGAGGCCAGTTCAGAGTCCTCCAGTGCCTGAGGTTCAGCCTCAAGTTCCTACACCAGCTCCAGAGCAGTCACCAGCCCCAATTCACATTGAATTGGATTTAGACTCCCCATCTCGTAGTGGTTCTTCTACATATTCACTCTCGTCACAACCTCCTGTTGCTAGTACAGATCCTTCCAGTAGCATTAGCCGAGATCAGTCTTGGATTGAGAATCAACTGGGAAGGAAGAGGAGGCAACCATCCTATGTCCTTAATCATTCAGATTTTGATCAGGTTTACCGGGATGCGCTAGACAAGAGGATCAAGAACATGGTCCACGTGGAGAGGAATACCGATATGGAGATCGTCGTCAAGACTGCTATACCTCCATAGGGGAAGAGCTTGGATGAGTTGGAATCTTAGGATTTCGAGGTTATCACAGTCAACCTTGGTCAAAGCACACGCCAGACTCAGGTTGATCTCTTACAGGTTGCTACAGACAGTGCCAGGGATAGAATGTTGAAAGACGGAGAGGATAAGGCAGCCCTCAAGGCTGAAATCAGACAGCTTCGTTAGTACATTTCTAGTCTTGTACACAGGTTAGATGTCATTGCCACACTCCTGCCGATGCTTGAGCCTTCAACAGAACAAGGTCAACTTAATCATTTAGTTGCATATGGCAAGCGTTTGGATGAGTGGGAGGAGTTTGTTGCTAGAGGCCGTTCTATGCTCACAGAGTTATATCAGTTGCGGTACAATGCACAAGAGCTCCGTCTACGTCTCCAGGATGAGGAGCGAGACATGGCAATTAACAGACCCCGGGATGAGATTATGATTGCTCACTGTTGACGTGGTTTTTGCGACTACACCAACACAGAATAAAGTCCCAACCAGCCACTCCCATCCTCTGAACAAAGCTCCCGTGATGCTAAGACGCTTAGATAGATCAAGGCCATTTAATCTACAATTTCTTCATGCAACAGAATAACTTGTTCGATGTGATATTGTTGGAGATTTCAAGAGGACTTACACAATTGTTCGACAGTTGACATCAGACAGCGGACTAAGGGCTTTCGTGTAATTCAAATGATTTGGCAAATGAGCACGTGTTTCCTAATTCTAACCAGAAATGAACTGAATTTAAAGAGTGTAGTGCCTAAGAAGTTCTAATCTACTCTACATGGACATATGACACCCCTCACAAGCTCAACCAAGTCTGGCTTTATCTCAATTTCCTGACAGCTTCTGCGGAACTGGTGCAATCTTCAGAGGAGTGACTCAAGATGTTCAGATCACGATCTAGCATGAAGACACCATCACAACGACGCATGCCAACATATAAACCACAATTGAAGTTAAGTTTCACAAAGTTCCAGTTGACCACGCAAGGTGAACCCACCGTGAGCGAGCCCGCTAGTGGTATGGACAAGCGAAGTCTTGTTCAAATCGAGCACCACATTCCACAATTACTAAGCACTTGCATGAAATGAAATCTACTTTACTTTAAGCTACTTCAAGATGCTACGTGAATAGGAAGGACGAAGAAGCCTCAACAACTACTCATAACAAAGAAGACATCACCATCAATGAAAATCCTTTTATTATGAAAGCATTCATGACAACTTCTTACAAAGTATTCAAAGGGAAGACTTTCCTTCCTTTTCAATCTAAACTATTCTACTTTCTACTCTATCACTTT
Source organism: Sequoia sempervirens (assembly GCA_007258455.2). Taxonomy (NCBI): domain Eukaryota; kingdom Viridiplantae; phylum Streptophyta; class Pinopsida; order Cupressales; family Cupressaceae; genus Sequoia; species Sequoia sempervirens. The sequence goes on from VDFB02279271.1 coordinate 18,567, forward strand.
CTCTTACTCATTCTCTGCTATCTGTTGACGTGGTTTTTGAGACCGCACCAACACAGAATAAAGTTTCCCAACAGATACTCTATCCTCTCTTGAACAAAGTATTCAGCATGCTAAGATTGCGAGTGAGTTCATGCTTTCAACTCCAAGGCTCCGATAATGCGAATAGACTCAGTTGGCTCAATGTGATATTGCTAGTATTTCAAGGGGACTTACACAATTGTTCGACAGCTAACAACAGACAGTAGACTAAGGGCTTTCGTGTAATTCGAATGATTTGGCAGGTGAGCACAAGTTTCCTAATTCTAACCGGAAATGAACTGAATTTAAAAGAGTGTAGGGATAAGAGTGTTCTAGTCTACTCTAAAGCGTGGGACATGGCGATCAATTCTCACAGACTTCAACCAAGCTCCGTTTTACCTCACTTCAGACAGCTTCCGTGGAACTGGTGCAATCTTCAGAGGAGTGACTCAAGATGTTCAGATCACGATTTAGCATGAAGACACCATCACAACGACGCATGCCAACATATAAACCATAATCGAAGTTAAGTTTCACAAGGTTCCAGTTGACCACGCAAGGCGAGGCCACTGTCAGCGAGCCCGCTAGTGGTATGGACAAGCGAAGTCTTGTTCAAATTGAGCACCACATTCCACAATTGCTAAGTACTTGCATGAAATGAAATCTACTTTACTTTAAGCTACTTCAAGATGCTACGTGAATAGGAAGGACGAAGAAGCCTCAACAACTACTCATAACAAAGAAGAAATCACCATCAATGAAAATTCTTTTATTATGAAAGCATACATGACAACTTACAAAGTATCCAAAGGGAAGACTTTCCTTCCTTTTCAATCTAAACTACTCTACTTTCTACTCTATCAATTTCTCTCTACTCCTCTAAGCTCTGCTTCTACTTCTAATTTCTAATGAGATACAAATGAGGGGGACTCCCCCTTTTATAGTTGGCCAAGTCCAACGGACGACTTAGATTACAATTGGCTGGATGGCCCAGATTGTGCCACCTCAGCCCTAAACAAGATTCGCCCTAAAAACCGCCATAATGGAGAGTGGGGCAATAAATGAGCAATTAATGGCCACCATCCTTCTAGAAGATTCCATATTTGAGACGCGTTCACACTGTTCTCGATCTTCTTTCTTGACGTTGTTCTTCACTTCTTCTTTGTCACTTGAGTCTCAACACTTAGCCATTTCCTTGCAACTTTTCTTCCTTCATGTGAAACTCAAAACTTTATCTTCCTCCGAAGGTTGTAATATCATCGTGCTTCACCACTTCAAGTCATCGTGCTCTGGCCTCAACGTTTCTCCCCCGCAAACAAGTATGAGAAGGTTAGAACATTTTATAATATAAATTAACTTTACTAAGATTTTCACGCTCTAACTTCCAAGCGTTCATCATTTTTTTCTTGGCCGACTTCTGCCTTCTTCATGATCCTTCATGCCTTAGCCAAATTTTCAACCCATCTTCCTCAAGGGCGTACTTCATTATGATATTTCATCCACTTCCCAAAGTTCAGAAAATCTTCATCGAACTCATCAAAATCACTCTAGGCGATCATTCACCCATTCTGCCAAGGCAAAATTTATCTTGAAAACACATTTTATTCTTGCTCTAGAAAATTTCTTTCCAAACTTCCCTTTAGAACACACCCGTGCTCGTTAAAAAATATTCTCAAGGCCTCTCAGCAGTGTGGAAGCATCTTTAAAATCATTCTCATCACAAACGCCCAAGACTCCAAGCCTGCTTGTAGATATTTTGTGCAGCTAATGGCATTTGTATGTATTGCTGGCTTTGCTTGCATGGCGGTGTTTTAAGTACAGTGAATGGAATACGATGGAATGGAGCATTTTGTAGTAGTACGGTTTTAGAAGCAAAGTAGTATATTTTGGGGTATATGGAGTATTTGCATGGGCTAGGTATATATTTGGTTTTCCGGTATATGGAGGAAGAAGTGTATTTACATGGAAGTGTAGGCTTTTAATTTACCATGCTAGTATATGTCTCCCACGCCTTAGCAATCTTGGTGCATATCCCACTTGAAGGTGAATAAAACACTTTGAACGCCTCACTTATCAATTTTGTTTCACCACCCCTTATCTTACCTTGGCGCATTTCACACATGATGAAGGATTAACATTTTAACATCTTATTTCCACGCCTTGGTAATTTATTTCATTTCACACTTCATACACTTGGGCGCATTTTGATGTCATGAAGGACTTGCCCTTTCAACGCCCTTAGTATATTTCTACCCATCAACTTTACCCCTTTAGCACATCTTAGATTCCTTTTGCATGGGCGTATTCAAAGGAGAGAGAAGAATGACTCTTCAACTTCTTTACTTTCGTCCTGACATGCCCTCATTTGGGCGCATTTGATGCCTCTAGGAGGATGAAAATATTTGACTTCTTTGACTCTTTCTTGTTAACTTCTCTTGGGCGCATTTTGGGCATGGTGGAGGATGAAATTTGTTGACTACTTTGACTTACTCTCTTTGGGCGCATTTCAGCTTACTAGAAGATGGAATCTTCTTCAACGCCTTAGCTTTTTGTCCTTACATGCTCTGATTTGGGCGCATTTTGCATAGGGAGAAGGATAAAAAATGTTGACTCTTTTGACTTTCTTGCACTTTGGGCGCATTTTGCCAGGCCTGAAGGATGGGCGCATTTAGGGGGGTGAGGAGGATATTCATACTTAGAATTTTTTTTCTTGAAGTCATCCATTTTGAGTTGGGCGCATTTGGAGGGTGGTGGAGGATGAAATTTGTTGACCTCTTTGACCATTTGCTGCATGGGCGCATTTTGATGGGTGAGGAGGACGAGATTCTTGCCTTAGAAAATTTTGAACTTCTTCCTAGAGTGAGGGCGCATTTAGCCATGGGTGAAGGATGAGAGTTGATACTTAGAAATTTTCTAGCATGAGACCTTGAGTTGGGCGCATTTTCATGTGAAGCAGGATATTTCTCAGACTTAATCACTTTTCTTCATCTTCGCCGGCTTCTTACCATAAATAGTAAGTCTCTTGATTTTCACACCTCCGAGGCTTATTAGATTGCTTTGAAATTTTAAACACTGGATCCCCGTGACTCCAACAATCTGTTGACACTGCCATTCTGAGTTGACCTGCTAAAAATAGCATATTTCGGGAAGTGTTTTGCTATTTATAGTAACCTCTCGTTTCTGGTACCTCCACAACTCTGTTTGCTCTGAAATTTGAATGAGGCGCTCCTCACCATGTGACCTGCCTGCTGACATCAACGCATGCACTTGACTTGCTATTTTTAGCCTGTTTCCAAAATGACTTACTATAAATAGTAAGTGCTCCGTTTGACTTCAAATTTTACCAGCAGATAGCCTAAAGGATGATGATTGCGGTGGTTTACACCAGTTTTCGAAAATTCTGACCTTTTACCCCTCTTTTCGTGTCCTCGGTTGTTCTAATTTGCTCGCAGACAGACAAATGATCTCGCTTGTCTTCGCTCGGTTGCATTGCTTATCAACTGCAGATTCCTAATTGCCGGGAAGCTACGCCAGACGACCTCTAAAAAAATAGGTGCTCCTTATCGAAAGTGATTATCTCCATTCGCATGTCATACCACCGCCAAGCTTCCTCGAAACCCATAAGGAATCATCCGACATGCAAAAGAAACCCTGACATGCAAACCCTAAAAATAGCCTCGGAAGACTGAATTCTGAAAGTTGTCATCTCGTTTTGCAAGTTACACTGTTGTGAAGGTCTCAAAAAACCCGTATGAATATCCGCATGCAAAGAAAAAACTCGCATTTAAGCCCCTCGAATTTGTCCTGCTGGGATCGCTAAAAAATAGAAAGTTGTCTGCTTTTGCTCAAATTTTGCACATGAGTAGCTTGGACGGTCCTCAATGCAAGTAGACTGCTTTAACTTAAAATGCTCGGCGACGTACTGTATTGCACACTTACTAAAAATAGTAAGTACCGACTAGATGAAAAATTTACGAGAGTCACGGAAGCACACCGACAACAATGTTAAGTCATTAATTTACTCAATTTTGTTCAACATCGATTGACCACAGACAAAGATGAAACCCCATCTCGTGATTCTGGCCAAAATTTCACGCTTTAAACTCACTGATGGGCGCAACCCCAGAAAGACGGACATCAGAAAAGTGACAGAGCGAGAGAGAGAGAGAAAAACCCAAGCCAAAAGACCAGAATGGAGCAAAATTAGGGGGTCCCCATTTGCAATGGGGCGATGTGTGAAAAGGTCAACACTATCCTAACTCCTGACCTAATTTAATTCTAATGAGATACAAATGAGGGGACTCCACCTTTATGCTGGCCAAGTCCAACAGACGGCTCAGATTACAATCGGCTGGATGGCCCAGATTGTGCCACCTCAGCCCTAAACAAGATTCACCCTAAAAACTGCCACCAAGAGGAGTGGGGTAATAAATGAGCCATAATGTCCATCATCTTTCTAGAAGATTCCAACTTTGAAACACGTTCACACTGCTCTTGATCTTCTTCTTGACGTTTGTTCTTCAGCTTCTTCTTTGTCACTTGAGTTATACTAAGTCTCAACACTTAGCCATTTTTCGCAACTTTTCTTCCTTCGAGGCCGAAATGTCATCTTGGATTGTTTTCTTCATCACTTTAAATCATCACCGCATGGTCTCGACGTTCCTCCTGCAAAACAAGCAAGGAGAAGGGTATTAGAACATTTCATAATATAAATTCAACTTACTTACTAGGATTTTCACGCTTTAACTTCCAAGAGTTCATTGTTTTCCTCTAGCACAACTTTGCTTTCTTCATGATTTTCCAACATCTTGACTTCAACTGTATTCCCCTTTACTTTTCCAGCTGAGGTGTTCGCAATTTTGATCTCATTCATCTCTGGCTCAGGAAAATTATCCTCACGAAGAGCTTGAGCAAATTCACCTAGGCAGTTCCTTTCAAATTCATCGTCTGGAGTATTTCACCTTGAAAACACATTTTTTGCCTTAGAAAATTTTCAAATTTCCTTTAGGAAAACTCATTAATCCAGTGCCCATCAAAGTCTTCATCCTGAAGGCTGCAGCGAAGCAGGGAAGACTTTAAAATCAACTCCTCATCGATAATCTTCAATACCTAGAAGAAAATTTCCTTCAGAATGCGTCGAACTCATGGGTGGACAACGAACGGGTTCATTTAATTTTCCTGAATTTTGCACCTTGGAAAAAATAATTTTTTAACAAATTTGATTCCGTTCTTCATATTTGTGAAAATCCTGTTGCTCTGACTTGAGAAATTTTTATCAACCTGCAATGCCAACATTTTCCGGCTTCACCTCTGGCAATTCTGCTCACGCTTTAGGAAAATTCACCACCTTGAGTTCTAGGCGTATTTTCTAAGGAAGAAAATACTTTGCCTTAGAAAAATTTTAGATCACTTTGAAAATTTTGCCTTAGAAAAATTTCGCCTTGGAAATTTTTAGCTTTGATCACTTTGCCTGTGAGAAAAAATTTATCCAACTTCATCCACCACATCATGCCCAACATGCTTTATTTTATTCATCACTTTGCATTTTATTCTCCATAAAATTTCCAACGCCTTAGCAATTATCATCAACATCTTTATCTCACTTACCACCTTGTATTTCACCTTAGGCGCAAATAGCATATGCTATCAATATTCATCACCACCTTGGGGCGCATTTGACACTTGAAGAGGAATAATAACCACACCTAGGAGTATTTCACTTCTTATTCACCACCTTAGGCGCATATCACATTTGAAGAAGGATGAAAATTGTTGACTTGTTGACTTTGCATGGGCGCATTTTACCCCTGGAGGTGGATGAACACTTGGAATATTTCCATGCTTGGCTTGCTCTCCAGCTGAAGTAGGCTCATTTGGCCTAGGGTGGAGGATGAAACTCAGACTTAGACATTTTTCTAACCTTCTGCCAGGGTCTCCATGACTGCTATTTATAGTAAGTCCTTCAATTCTTGCATCTCTGAAACTCAGAATGATTTGAAATTTTGAACGTTGGATCTTCATGACCTTGTTACCCTGTTGACACTGCTATTTTTAGTTGGCCTGCTATTTTTAGCCCATTTTTGAAGGTGATTTGCTATAAATAGTAACTGCTCGTTTCTGATAGCTCCACTGCTCCGACTGACTTGAAATTTGAATGACGCGCTCCTCACCACGTGACCTTACTGCTGACATCAGTGCATGCAACTAATTTGCTATTTTTAGCTTGTTTCCAAACTGACTTACTATAAATAGTAAGTGCTCCGTTTGCTCTCAAATTTTACCAGCAGATAGCCTAAAGGATGCTGATCGCGGTGGTTTACACCGGTTTTCGAAAATTCTGACTTTTTACCCTTCTTTTCAGGCCCTGAAGCTGGAAACCCTAATTTGCTTTGCATGCGTATTAGATGATCTCTATTTGTCCTCGTTTCTGTTGCATTGCGATTAGCTCATGATTTTGAAGTGCTGGGAGGCGGCTGCCGGGATGCACTTGCTAAAAATAGTAAGTTCCTTATTGAGTGATTATCTCCATTTGCATGTCACATCACTGCGAAGCTCTCGAAAAACCCATAAGGAATATGCCAACATGCAAAGTAAACCCTGACATGCAAACCCTAAAAATAGCCTCGGAAGGTTGAACTCTGAAAGTTGTAGTCTTGGTTTGCATGTTATACCATCGCGAAGGTCTCGAAAAACCCAGAAGGAATATCTAGACATGCAAAGGAAAACTCTGCATCTAAGCCCTAAAATTTGCTCTGGAAGCTGGACTGCTAAAAATAGAAAGTTGCTTGTTTCAGTTCAAATTTTGCGCACGAGCAGCCTGATGTGTTCCGAATGCAGTGTGACTGTCGGAATTTCAAAAATACTGACGGAATGCCCTGAATTGCATACTTACTAAAAATAGTAAGTACCCGAAATTTGATGAAATCTCAGTGGAAACCTGCTGGAAACATACTGACACCAATGTTAGCCTCTATTTTCAATTTATTCACTTTGTTCGACCTCAGATTGACCAAAAAGGATGGAATCCCTAATTTTCAGACTTGGCCAAAATTCACGTTTAAACTCAAAGACAGGCACGATCCTCGAAAGGCATACTAGAGAAAAGAGACAGACAAACATAGAGAGAGAAAAATCAAAGCCAAAAGACCAGAATGGAGCAAAAATTAGGGGTCCCCATCTTGAATGGGGCGATGTGTGAAAAGGTCACAACACTCACCTGAGTATGGCATATGAATCAGTCACAGATGCAGAAGATAGAGAAGCTATCTACTCTTGGAAAACACAGTTGGTTTTCAAGGAAAAGATAGAGGAGACTATGTGTCATGTCCCCGGAATAGAACACTAAAATTATTAAGCATTAAAATACAGATACATCAATACAATACATAAATATTAATGATTTTATAATTATCAAGATAATATTTTAATTACACAACTATTATATTAGAACAATTAATCTTATATCATGATAAAATGTCATATGATAGAATAAAATAATAATATTATTTTATGGATATAAAAATAAATATTAGAATATATATAATATAAATCTGAATATTGCTATTAAAGAATATTATTAAGATAATACAATTATAATTATAATTATAAACATTATAATACTACAAATATTAAACTAAATACAAAACAACAATAATAAAATACATTACACTAAAATAAAATATTTTAACAACTGCATGAAGGGACGCAGCCCTCCTCTTGGAATCAACTCTCAATGGTCCTCATATTAAATACGAACATAGGAGAGGATAAGAGGACATCGAATAGGAGAGAATAGAAATCATCACCGCCAAAGGAACATTCCAATCGCTGGAATTAGAAGACTTCTACCTATCGATCTAGAAATATGCAAAGAATAGTATTCAGGCGACACCTCAGCAAATCTGAGCTGGCATTTTAAGAATTCAGTAAACTGATTAATAAAGTATTTAGGGGAGTTAGTGAGTAAGGAAGAAAAGATATGTATTTCTGAAGTATAGAGTGTAATAAGGAGAAAAGATAGAAAATATAGACTATTACCACATAGATTGCCGGTGAATATTTAGAAGGGAAGGGCATTTTGTTGGGATATTCTGGTCTAACAATGAAGACGTCCTATATAGGAGTCAAGTGACAATTGTATCTTACCTAAGAATCATATACAACGCCATCTACTATTCTCCCGTCACCCACAGATACCCGGTTGGAGTAGAGAGATGCTATATCAAGCCCGACGCCAATACGGGACTTGTTTAGCAATGAATAAGTATGCATAATGCCCAAACACCACGCGATGCTGCCAACAGCATCCCCTTCCGCAACCACCGTCATGACATAGAAGATAATGTTCACACCGACATCGGGGTCTTAGAGCCGACTAGGGCAACAAACGCTCAGAAGGTGTATAACATTAACATGAATGGATGCCACGAGCAATTCCTTGAGATCAAATGCTAAACTCCCATCGGTAGTGGAAAACCCATCCATTTTGAATAATGTTCAGCCTTCCGCCATGAGAATATATTTGCGGATCACACAAGGAGGAAAATACATATTCCTGAATATAGCAACTAACATAAAGAATAATCAATAAAGGAGGAATCCGAATTGAAGTCACTTGAATTTGAAGCATAGATATATAAGAACATAACAAGCAGGAAGATAGGTAACATAGAATTAAGAAGATTAGATATAATACTCATACAAGTCTATAGACCCACCGCCAAGCAGGTATGTGCTAGCTTAGTATGCATTTCAAATACTTTGATAATGGTTAATGTAGTATACAGATTGTATTATTAGCATATCATGTTATAATTTATAACGAGATATCTCCTTTATTCATGATTGAACTAATATATGCATGCCTAAGATATCACAATGATGAACAAGGGGGCCATATCAAGGTAATCCCGATTTGTCTTATAAATGTTTTTATTCATGCATTATAATAGGATTCCATCTATAGGATCTGGGAGGTTGATTAATATCTACTCTGAGGTATTTAGGAAATATTTATATCCTCTTAGATCTTATTAGATACTATCACGGAAAGGAATTGATCTCTAACATTACTAATGCCTCTTTGAGAAACACTTTGAATGAAAGATTCGGGTTTAAGTGCTTCCACCAAAAAAGGGTCATTACACTATGGTGTCAAAGTTGGTTGAGAGTAGAGAGCACGTTACTAGTGCACTCCGGTTTGTGAGTACCTTAGTATCTCACTTACCGTGTCGATATCAGATTGAGGGTGGTGCATATGTTGAGCTTACCGATGTATAGTCAGAGCTTCAAGCACTCGCTCATACCATTTTCAGTGGGGAGATCATTGGCTGTAAGATTAATTAGCTTACAGTCATGTCAGCGTTGTTCGATGAAGCAACAAGGAGCAGAGGTGAACTTCAGTCTCAGATCATAGCTGGTGAGGACATGCTGCGTAGGCATAGCATTCTTCGACAGAGTATCAGAGCTCTAGATAGTGATGTAGTTAACAATCTCGTTGAGGGATTGGTTGCTCAAGATCACGATCAGTAGACTTCAGTTCCCACCTCTCAGAATAGACATTACACATAGGAGTTAAACTTGGCATTATCTTTTCAAGTTAACTCGCTGTCTCATCTCATGCATATCTATTCTGAGATTAGCTTTATTTACTTGGAGTTTTATTTAGGGTTTACGTTAACTGATGGTAGTGTTCCAGTTAACATGCTTTCAATAAGGACGTGCATGCTTGCACAATTGTCCATTTTTAGATTAGATGTTTGGGTTAACTGATGGTAGTTTTCCAGTTAACTGTATAGTTTCCTTTATTAGGGTTTAGCAATAAATCTTGCATGCATTGCAAGACTATAGTTGACTCAAGGTGATTTTAGGGTTCCCTACACCTTTTGATGTCTATAAATAAGAGCTTTTGCTTATTTGTACATAACTTTTGCACGAGAGAGAAATATATGCCGTGCCTACCTTGCCTTCAATATTGCTCGTTCTGTATCTGTTCATGTGTTTTTGCCTAAGTTACCGGATTCGCTCAGGAAGGCCTCGAGTTCGATTCGGGTTCGATCCAGGTCCGGAATTCAGGTCCGGTTCGAAGAAATTTTCCCTAGGTCCGTATTTTGGACTGTGGGTTCGGCCAGGGTCCAGACCCATGATTGTGGGTCCGGATAGGGTTCGAAAATTTCAAACCCGGTTCGAACTCGGGTTCTATTCCGCGCTCGGGCACGTTTTTTAAAGTTTTTTTTCATTTTTTAAAGACTTTGACTGGTTTTTGAGTTTTAGGGACTTTTTTATTATTTCTAACCCTAATACTTGCCTCAAAAACATGAAATAGGTAAAGTGAAACTCATTTACCAATTTGTGAATGAGAAAAAAGGATTTTTTGCCTCCATTGCTGAACTTTCTCTTTTGCTTGCACAAGCTGGAATAGACTTGAAGGCTGATCGTAAATTGTTCAAAGTTGATTGTTGTGCTATTCCTAAGCTCTTGCAAGTGTCTATTCGTTGCTAAGAAGATCGTAGAGCAAGATTTCTTCAAAAGAGGTAGGTTTTTTGAAGTTTTTTGATTTTTTTTTTACATTTTTTTTCACAAGTGAACTTCAACTCTTTTGTTTTGTTTTTTAATTATTGTTTTGTTTTACTTTTCATTCTTCTAAATGTCTATAACACATGTTCAATTTTTTCATTTTTTTGAAATTAATTAAGTCTTTTAGTTTCAAATTCAATGAATCAATACCAAAATTTCAATATGTTGTGCCTTAGGTATTCACTATTCCGTATTACAATGGCAACCGGTACCTCCTCAGGCTCAATCCAATCTCGTTTCAAAATAAACCCAGCCTCTCCCCTTTGGAAATATGTAGAAATGGTTCAACAACTTCCAGGTGGTGGAGGATATATTTGGATTTGTAGTCATTGCAATGTTCAATATTCGAGCTCATACAGTCGAGTAAAAGGGCACTTGTGCGGGATCCCTGAAACAGGCATCAAAAATTGTCCAGGTGAAAACAACGACAGGCATTCCAGAACATATAGTGTTGAAATATATTGCTGAGCAAGAAAAGGCAGACCAAAAAACAACCGGTGGTAAAACAAGCCATCCTTTGAAGAAAGGATCTCGATCCATGAAACCCCCTACACCACCTTCTTATTTTCCACCTACAGAAAGCCATCCATTTATGGACATCCCTCAAGAGCAAACCATGCCCTCTTCAAATAAAAGATCTAAGGGACCGTTGGAAGCTTCATTTCAGAATGAGGCAAGAGAGATTGCTGATCAAGACATAGCAAGATGTGTCTATGCCAATGGATTGGCATTCAATGTTGTTCGTTCACCATATTGGCAAAAATTGGTGAAATCTATTAATGAGGCTCCAAAGGGGTATAAGGGCTCAGGTTTTGAGAAGGTGCGTTGCACCTTATTGGAGAAAGAGGTGAAACATGTAGCAGACTCTTTGAAGCCCATAAGGGATTCGTGGATCGAAACAGGGGTGACCATAGTTTATGATGGATGGAAAGATGCAAGAAATTGCCCATTGATCAATGTTATTGCTGTGTCCCCTAAAGGGGCAATGTTTTTGAGAGTAGTGGATTGTGAAGGACAGGTGAAAGATGGTCCATTTATTGCTGACATCCTTTGCCAAGCTATTGAAGAAGTGGGCCATCAAAATGTTGTGCAAGTTGTAACCGACAATGCCAAAAATTGTAGGGCTACTGGGTTATTGGTTGAGGAGAAGTATCCACACATTTTTGGACACCTTGTGCTGTCCACTCCCTCAATCTAATACTAGAAAAATTGGATCCAAAATTGAATGGATCAAACAGGTGTATACGAGAAGACATCCAAATGTTTGTCACCAACCACCATATGGCGCAAAGGAATGTTTAGACAATTCCTCTAAATTGGAGTTGAAGGTAAGTTAATTCTCAATATTTTTAAATTTTTGAATTTTCTTTTAATTTTAATTTTAAATTTTGATTTTGTATATTTAAATTATATTTTAATTTTAATTTTGATTTTCAAACAGGTTGCCGAGACCCGTTTTTCCTCCAACACAATTGTGTTGAGATGACTTATAAAGGTTCGTGAGGCACTATGTGCCATGGTAATCAGCCCTAATTGGGTTGTATGGAGGCAATCTAGCAATGAAAGGGAAAATAGGATCAAGCAAAGGATCCTAGATGATGGTTGGTGGGATCGTGTTGAGTATCTCGTCAGTTTCACCGAGCCCATACTGAGCATGATCCGTTACACTGACTTGGATAGACCTTGTTTGGGCGAAGTATATGATGGTATCGACTCAATGATTGAGAAGATGAGATCCATCATCAATGCAAAAGAGGAAGATCCTGAAGAAAAATTCTTCAAAGAGCTACAGGAAATCATGGTTGATAGATGGAACAAAATGACCACTCCCTTGCATCTTCTCGCTTTTGCATTGAGTCCCAAATATTATAGCCCTGAGATACTTTCTACTTCATCAAGAGTTGCTCCATATAGGGATGGTGAAGTGGCCCAAGGGTACAAGGCAGCAATTCGTAGAATCTTCAGTGATCGTGACCAACGTGATCGAGTGAGGGCTGAGTTTATGGCTTTTGCATGCTCTGGGAGTGTTGATCAGAATATGGATGCTCTTCGAGACAAGTGTAGGGTGGCTGCTCATAGTTGGTGGTACTTCCATGGGCAAGAATACATGCACCTCCAACCTGTTGCAATAAAAGTTTTATCCCAAGTAAGTTTTATAATTTATATTTGTAATTTTAATTTTAATTAATAATTTTGTTTAGTTAATTTTTGTAACTCTTAACTATTTATTAATTTAATTTGGTCTTAATAGGTTGCTAGTTCATCCTCTTTTGAGAGGAATTGGAGCACATACTCCTTCATCCACTCAATAAAACACAATAGGCTACATTCAAAAAAGGCTGAGGACTTGGTGTATGTGCATTCAAACTTGCGCCTCCTTACACACAAACATAGTTCCTACAAAGAAGGAGACACAAGGAGGTGGGATATTGAGCCAGAGCAGCTTGACTTGGATGCTTCCACAAGTCACTTAGCTGCACTTGATATTGATGATGACTATCAGCCTGAAGCAACTACTGAGCATGACAGTGGTAGTGTCAGTGTTAGTGTCGGTGCTAGTGGCAGTTTGTGGTTCTACACAAAATGTAGCATCTAATGTTGCTAATGATGCTGCTTTTTTTGATGACCCATATGATTCAGATTGACATTGTAAACACTTGACATTTTTATGTTTGAAGTTTGAACTTTAATTTATAATTCTATATCATGACATTTGACTTTTGAGTATAAAGTGGTGGTGTATTTTTGCTATGTTATTTGACTATTAATATGGTGGTGTATTCTGAACTTAAATACTGCTGCAAATATGTATATATTTCTGATTTTTATATGTTTTTGTATTACCAAACCCAAAATGAACCCAAACCCAATTTTTTCCGAACCGAACCGGGTTCTCGAACGAACCCGAACCCAAAACCAAACCGGTAACTTAGGTTTTGCTATTATGATGAATTGTTATGCCACTTGGGTTTCATGCAATTATAATGGTGAATTCTTTCCTTAGTTAGATCAAACTGTTTGTGTTCAATAAACTTGTCCGATTGAGTTGATAGATGTGCCACCTTGCCTTCAAGTTGAGAATGTGACTTGGTTATCGTGATGTGTGTGAATAATAAACTTATTCGATTGAGCTGATAGATGTGCCACCTTGCCTTCAAGTTGAGAATCCGTATTCAGTTTATCGTATATTGTTGTTTCCAATAAACTTGTTTAGATTGAGCGATAGATGTGCCACCTTGCCTTCAAGTTGAGAATCTATACTTGTTTATCGTCAGATAGTCATCCTTGCTCCATTTCCTCATGCTCTGTTTTCTTGAGGAAACTGGATAGATTTTAAGTAATTAGCCTAGTTGTAGTTAGTGATCTGCGAAACCAGAAAATACTTAGCTGCAACGTATATAGTTTTCGAGAAAGCCTTGTACCTCTTACAGCTGAGACAAAAAGATAGGAGATAGTTTAGTTTACTTTCCTTTTCAAAGCACTTTTGTGAAGCACAATGAGGGAGCTTCCCCTCCTAATTTGAAGAGCACTCATTGTGTAGTGTGCATAGCTATCCGTACCAACTCTTACTCCAGAGGTGCTAGTTGTTACGCCAACAATACCATTCTTTGGGCCTGAAACTATGGCTTCCTAGATGGTGACTGAAGACCATACTTCATTCAGGAGTGTGGATTGAGCTTAATTGTGATGGTGATAGCAGATTGCTATTGTATAATTTTTTATTTCTGATTATAATAGGCAGATCACTGGTTTATAATTTGTTTATATCATTGTTGGAACTTGAAAGTTCTAGCTAAAGCACATTTCTGTTCGTAGCTTCAACTGCATAATTTATTTGGTTCTGGGTATTGGTGTCGGTTGTGCAATTGTGGAAGGTGCCTCATCTCACCAATTTGCAGATTTAATTACTAAGAGTTGGATTAGTCGACCTCCTTGAGGGGGCCGTACCATTTCAAGCTTGCATTGGGATTTGTGCCGACTGTTTGCTGCTGTTTTTGGAATGAATTTCCTGTTGGAGAGTGGATGCCATGACTAGAGGCTTCTATTGACTGCTGAACGAAGTCTCTCCGGGCTGTATGTGAAGAGCTACGTCCATTTTGGTGAAATTCTTACTTGCTGGTCTGATTTCTGTGTTTTACTGTTTCTAATCAGACTTGAATTAATTGTGGATTTCTGATTATATGAGGCTAAAATCTGATTGTATACATTGTATAAAGTTATGGATAGTATCCCTAATTCATTGGTTACGTTTGGCTCTCGTTCTAAATTTCTAATATTTTTTGCAGCTGAAATTCATTCATTGTAAGGCTAGTTAGTAGTACTAACAGTCAATTATTTATTTGCTGCAATTTCTTTCTATATTTAGCTTCCACTGGATAAGTGGTTGAAGCATTTTATTTCCAGCACATTAAGTTAATAAATTCCCCCCACTGAACAAGTGGTAGTGAGGACTAAATGGTTGGCTTGCCACCTTATATTTTGTAATAATTGCTCCTGCTAAATAAGTGGTTGAACTCATGGTCGGTTATCCGCTTACTTTGTATTCCAACATTTACTTTTCATTTCGTGGTTGGCTAGCCACCTAGCAAGCATTGTAATTTCAATTTCCAGTTGCTAACGATCCTTGGCACTGTATGCTCTCACGTTGCCCACATTGGGATCTTGGTGATCAAAAGGTGGAGGGTTACTTTACAAGCTGGTTTACATTTGGAGCTAACGCTAACAGTGGTGTTTGTGTTGGTAAAAAATCAGAAAAAATTAAGGGGGAATATTACAAATTCAATCCTTGTGTGTACTTGCAACTTTTAGTTTCAGTTTTTAGCTGAAGGGTGTAAGAATTTGCATATTGTTTAGGTCTATTTTAATCAAAATCGTAACCCTCTTGCCTATTGTAGAAGTTCTGATTTGCCTTATGTCCTAGCCTTGAGAACAAAAAGATAGGTTTTCTTTTAGTTTGTATCACCACGTGTTTAGAGAAATCCTTGATAGTTCTAGGTTGTAGTCTTTAATTTTTTTGATAAGGAAATACTATTTCCTTCACTTTTTCTACAAAGGGAGATTCCTCTTTCTATTTGAAGGGAGCTTTATGCTCATATAGTGTTTTGTTTTGTGTTGCATCGAGAGGTGTAAATTAAAATGCTAGCATTTTCACAGATGAAAATTCTATCAACTTGATATAAGTGGGAGAAGTATTGTACTACATGGAACTTTTTATATTGGTTCATCTTTTAGGTCAATATCTTGATCCTCCTTATGTTTTGAGCCATTAGACGAGTCTTTGTTTCCCTTAGTCATGAAGCTTGTTCTCATTGTTTTAAATCAGTGTACTTGCAAGGAGCAATGGAAGGAGTTTTCCAACGCATGAGACATGGAAAAGATTTGGACTTGGGAAATGAAGTAAAGATGAAAGTGGTCCAAAGCATGGAAGTGATACATCAAGGCTTCTAGAGTGAGCTTAGACAATTTTTGAGACATCAAGTAATTTAAAAAGGTGCATAAGTTGTCCAACCACATGTTCATGAGGAAAACGGTCACTTTTGACCGAATTTCAAAGGAATAAGTGCTCAATAAGTCAAAATGGGCAGTTTTGAGTGTGAAAAGGGTCCTAGTAGGTCAAAAGGTGTGCTATTGGTTACTTAAGTGAAAAGTGGAAGGGTTATAGCAAGCCAACTCCAAATTAGATCAAAAAGTGAACTTTAAGAGAAAAGTGCATAAGTTGTCCAATGTCAACAACAAATTAGAACAAAAAGTGAACCTTTTGGTCCAGAAGTTCTATAAGTGAGAAAGGATGTAAATACCAAGTTTAAAATCTGAAAAAATGTGCATAAGTGAGAAAGCACATGCTTCATTGGGGAGATTACATGTTTTAAAGTGAAAAATTCGGAAAATTGCACCAAAACCCCAAAAAGTGTGCCTAGTGAGAGTCACTTTAGAAAAGTGCAAATGGGTCCAAAAGGTGCACCTAGAGAGAGAGAATTGCTTAAATGAGAGAAAATGTGTCAAAAAGGTGCATAAGTGATGAGGAATGTGGTTCATGACTTAAATGTCAATTTTAAAATATAAAAAAATGCTCATAACTGAAAAAACATGCACTTTTTCACATAAGTAATAAATAAACTTCAAATTAGAATAAAAAAGTGCACATGGACTCAAGGAACATACTTTTGCATGGAAGAAGCCAAGTTTCACCTTCAAAACACATAATGACACCATTGAAAAATTCTAGTAGATAGGTAGATAGTTCTTTATTTGCAAGCTTTTTCACAGGTTTCCAAGGATCAACACTTGTATCCATTCTTCCAACATCTTTGGTAGAGTTTCATAACACCATGCTCATAATTTTGACATAAAGTAATGAAGGTTGGAAGTCAACTATTGAAATTATGTCATTTCCTTCACTTTTCATTCAAAGTGTTTCAAGGTGGATGGTCAGATGATTTGATAATAGTGATCATGTGAAGTTTATCAACCAAGGACTAAGGTTGGACTATCAAGGTATCATCTTTGATGTCTAGGTTTTTCAGATTCAAGTCACCAAGATGGTTTGGGGAGTTGCTAGTTTCAACTTTCTTAAGAGGATCTGCCATGGTCAAAATGAGGAAGCTTGATTGAAGATTGAAATCACTACAAAGAACCAACTATCAGATTGGTTATTTTTAGTCTACTACTTTTAGCCACATTTTTTTGGTGTTGCTATTTTTGGGAGACATTTCAAGATGATCTTCTTAAAGTTCTATTTAGAGATGTCCTATTTTTATATGGCCTTCTAGATCATAGTTGACATACATATCAAGTACTCATAAACTTGGCGAGCACTCATGATTGAATTTAGAAATCAAGTTATTTGACTTGGAACTCATCACTTGGTCAGTGCCATACAAAAACGTCTCTAAAATGCTGAAAAAACTTGGGTTGTGTGTGACCTTGCATGCAAATATACACTCATGTGATTTGCAAACTTCCCATCATACTCTCACGACTTTTAACTATTTTTTGTTTTTTGTGGTTGTAAATTGTGACTATTTTTGCAAACTTCACTTAATAGATTTATAGTTCTACAAACTCTTGCGACTTATAGACATTTGATAGAGTTGTGATTTATAGACGTTTTATAGAGTCATCGTTTTAATCAAAATCCTACCTATAATGTAGATCGAAACCCTGCCTATTTTGGATAAAATTTATATTTTTTAAGGAATTTAAGATTTTTGAAGCTGCTGAGTTTTGTTTAGTTGAAAATTTGGGGTTTGTTGAGTTTGATGTATGGGAACTATGTTCTAGGTCTATTTATAGGAATATATGTTCTTATCAAAAATGATTTGAAGATTTCTAATTTTAGTTGATGTATTTGGGACAAATTTGTATTTAAAGCTTGCTTGAATTGCAATCAAACTATTCTTAGGATAGGAATTATAGTTGCTTTTATTTATTTATCATGCAAAATCATTGTAAAAAGTTACAAATAAGTGCTCTAAGAACTTAGATTTAGGGGATGGAATAGTCATTGGTATGCCTACTTGCTACTAAAATTGTTGTTCCAAGCTTTCTTATGTGATACTGTGTATTGTGATCTTATGAGTTGAATATTGCTTAATGGTTTTTATAGGTTTTGTATTGGAGTAGGTATTAACTTGGGTTTTGTAGCTTTGTATGCAAATCTCCTAATTTGATTCATATTGTCTTGTGTGTGTGTGTTGAATCAATTCCATCTTTGTGTTCTATTCATGCTTTTTAGTTTTTTCTTTAAGTTGAAAATGAGTGAGTGTTTGCTAATTGTTTGGGTTTTTCATGTTAGGCCAAAATCATAAAAACTTGTCCTATTTAGAAATGCTGAATAGCCTTGTGCCCTAATCGTTTGTATCTTTGCATGCAAATCTCCTTATTTGATTCATATTGTCTTGTGTGTGTTGAATCCAATTTCATGTTTTTGTTGTACTCATGCTTTTCAATTTCTACTTTTAGCTGAAAAGAATGATTGTTTGCTAATTGTTTAGGTTTTTTGTATTAGGCCAAAGTCATAAAACCTTTTGTTTTGTGTAGAAGTGTTGAATAGCCTTTTGTCCTATCTTAAGAACAAAAATATAGGTATTACTTTAAGGTTGTTTGTGTTGCATGTTCAAAGAAATCTTGCTAGTTCAAGGTTTATTTTACTTTTTCGTGTAAGGGAATATTATCATTTCTTACACCCTCTAGAATGGAGCTTCCTTGTCGAATTCAAAGAAAGGTTTTACCTTACACATTGTAACGTTTTGTGTTGGACTCTAAAAGGGACAATTTAAAATCCTAATAAGAAGCAAATCAAATTGTAGTATTTTTAGCAATACCAAGGCAACATGTTTAAGATTGCACTATGGAATTTCAAAAACAAGACATTTTTCTCAATATTTTAGAGAAAGGCCAAAACATGGTTATGAAGTATATTGAAGACCTTTGTAGCTACATTTGAAAGGAGTTAGCTGTTAGGAATGTGTTGTATGCTTTGCATAATCTTCCTAGTGAGACTTGAAGACTACACTTCACCTCTTCTAGGTGGGGTATGAGAGAGCACACTTTGCAATATGGGACATTAGAGGAAGCATGATCTTCCTATTTATGAGGATCCATCAATTGTAGGGCTTTGTTTTTGTCTTTTCTCTCGAGGCTGTAACTTCTTGATTTGTCTTTTATCTTAAGGGGTGTAACTTGTTTTTTTTTCATTGGAGTGAGGGTGGTTATTGTTCCATGGTTTTGGGCACATTATTTTCTAAAACCACTTGGTGTTTTCTTATAAATGTTATGCTTATAAATATAAGCACATGGCACTGTAAATGCAGAAAAGTTTAGCCAAGGAACATATTCTAGTGTTGAAGGATTTGCATAGGAGAAATCTCATTGTATTATCATTTTTTGTTAATACATTGAGTGGTGTTATTTTAGTAGGTTTTTTCTTGAAATGGTTTCCTATGGTAAACCATTGTTTCATCTTTGAGTGTGCCATTGTTTACTTTCTGTTACGTTTGGGATTTTGTTAGCATTGTATCTCTTGTTGAATTTTATCAAGCATTGTTATTAATTTTTTCATTTAGTATTGGAGCTTGGTTTTAACTAAGATCCATGAAAGGGAGGGCATTTGGCCTTGTGATAACTTTTTTGAGTGGGAGCTTTGCATAGGAGAATCCAAAGTGTGTTCAAGCAATGGTGACTGCTTCAAGGATGGAGATTGAGAATTTTAATGGCCATAATTTTGAGCTATGGAAGCTCAAGATGGAAGATCTTGTTGGTAGAGACTAATGGATTGATATGTTAGGACAAGGGCCCTTGTGTATTGTAATAACCACCCTCAATTTTTTTTGAAATTTGGATTAGCTCAACTGTAGCAAAAGGCATAACAACTTCCTTTCCACTTTCTGGTCACCAAGATCCCAAAATGGGCAAGGTGAGAGCATATGGTGTCAGGGTTACAACTAAATTGAAATCAACTGTTGAAAGGGAGCATTAGGTGGCAAGTCGGCCAAACCACTTATCTAGTGGGATTCATATGCAAAACAAAAAGGTGAACCATCTGCTTATTTAGTAGGAATTACAAAAGCAACCATCCGATTATTCAATGGGAATTACAATCGCACATCCACTTTTCAGTGGGAAAGTTTATTTAAAAATGAAAGTAATTATTAAAGCTCTTGCCACTTATCTAGTGGGGGCGAATTACAAGCCACTTGTTGAATGGGGGAAAATATTAACGATTAAACCAAATCAACTATTTGGCAGTAATACCATCTACTGTTACAATGAAAATGCTCAGAATGATGAATCTTCGACGGTATGACCTTTCAAAGGGCTATAGGATTAGTTCATGAGCATCATAATGTAACACTCTACTTGTTCCACAGTTTTAAAAATGTAAACCAACTACCAGTTTCAGCCGAAGTTTAACTAACTTGTTTTCATGCTAGGTTTCCTTTGAAGTTTGAACGGAAAAGAAAATCAATTTATAAATAATTACCTCATATTCAATTTCACAACTAACTCTTAAACTTTCAGTTTCAGCTGAAAGGAAACAACTAATTGATTTCAAATAACTGAAATCACAAAAGAACATTAACTAACTTTCAGAATTTCCATTTCAGCTAAATGAATCAAATAACTGTCTAACTAATCAACTGCAGATTTTTACATATGAACAAGTAAATAAAAGGAAATAACAATTTATTGCAGCATTGAAAGTAATCTTAAATTGAAAAATGCATGTACCTGGAATTATGAGGTAGAGAAAAAGGAATACAATTTGACATCATCATCACGCTGAATTGCTTGAACCACTTTATCATTGAGAGAAAGGGAAATATCATCAAGGGATTTTCCGCCCATCCAAGACCTACTGGTCTCCTGTGTTTCTTCAACTGAAGAATCCGACCCTTCACGAGGGTAATCAACAAGGATCAAATTATCATCATCCCATTCTGATCTTGGTGTCATGAAGCTATACCACTGGTTGATCCCTCCTCTGTAGGTACCTCCTAACCAGAAGGATCATTCTGACCAGAAGTATATCTGGTTCATGATAGCTGACCAATGCCTAACTAGCATCATACCTTGGCCAAGGATTTTTTTTATCATTACTAGCACACCTGTGTCGATATTACTGGCACTCCCGTGCCGTCAACACTCTCAGCCTTGCTCGACATGATAATACTTATCTCAAGGTTTTAATTACAATGACTGGTTTGTTTGTCATTTCTTCTTAGTTCAAGGTTGTATCTTAACCACAAAGTTTTAAACATATAAGAAGAGTTCAGAACGGCATTGAAGGTTTTTAAGACTCACATTTATATATCCTTTAAAGATTTTGGTGAGCAAAAGAAATGCCCTAGACCAGCTTCTAATTAGAGAGGAGAAGATTCGGTCTAATCAGACAGCTCAAGTTTTTCAGGTAATTTTCAAATAGTTTAACTAAATCCTAATTCAGATGCAAATCATAGTTAGGATATTTTTGATTGCAAGAGAAAAGAAAGGTTCAAATTACATGAAGTAATTATACACTTGACCAAGATAGATTCATCGTTGCAAACATACATGAAGTAATTATTAACTTGCTTGATTAAGAAGATTCAAACTCGAAGACCCCAACTCTTTTGTCTGAAGAACACATCAAGCTACGAGGCCACCAACACTTTCAGAAAAGAGAGAAGAAGAAGATGCGGAAACAAGAACTGAAATCACCACCTCATGAGAATTTGAAATGCAGATTATTTTACGTACTTAACCACGCACAGCTTCCACAACTGATAAACAAAATGACGACTAAAGAAGACGCCAACGAGTATGGAGAAGAGATGAAAATAATGGAGTAAGTTCAAAAATGAAGAATGCGATTACAATGAGAGTTCTCCAATAATTAGAATGTGAGATAATGAACGGCGACAGATGAATAAGATGAATGATTTGTGAATGGAGCAAAACCAGCTTAATGTATGAGCCAAAAACAAGAATGCCGATACCATAGCATGCACTCAAGCGAATTCCAAGCCCAGACTCTGTGAACTCTGCCAAAGAAAAAGAATGAAGAATTCTCCAGAAGAAAACGATAGACTCTCCATATACCGCTCAAAACACTCGGCCAAGAAACCCCTCGACTGCCCATGATCTTGGGCGTTTCCAACATGAGAGGGTGGCAAGTGGACAGGAGTTTCACTTCCAAAACACCGACTCCCAAATTCAAATCAATTTGATTTTCGATGTCCAACCTTTCAAAGGTTTTCAAATTTAAATCGATGGCATTTAAATTATAACCATTATTATTATTTTAATATTTAATGACCATTTGCACTCTCCTTAAAAGGTGATTATTGATATATATATATATATTTTAAATTGACTTGCTTAATCCATAATTATATTAAATTACTTATGGCCAAGTTATGACTTCAATTCACTGTCTTACACCGACTCAAGGTTTGATGATAAAATTGATCCTTTGTTAACCACATCCTCTCCTTGATAATATTCCCTTTTCCCTTGTGGTGTGGACAATCCTGCATCCACTGACAAGAATTATGGTTAGATCGTTCTCAACGTTAATATATATATATATATATATACACACACATATATTTAAATATAGTCTCATGAACACATTCATTTTCACATGAATAATAAAATCACTCGCATATATAAGAAATTTGTTTACATTTACAGTTACGACAAATAAAACAATTATTTTATCCTCAATTTCACATTCACATGAAAGCAGTTACTTGCAACTAACATAATGACCGTGATTCCATTGTCATAAACATGTATAAGTTAGAGGGGATGTAACATACTCCTCCCCTTAAAAATCATCATCCTCGATGATTTTTTATTTATAAATCCAAGTCTAGAATCAGAATTATATATAAAGAATCTTAATTGTTTTGAAACAAATAAGGGAGCTTCTGAAGGATCTTATCATAATCCTCCTAGGTGGCATTTTCCTTTGAATACTAGTCCCACTGGATGTTACATTGTACCACCTCACGATTATGTAAGCGCAACTTATGTACCTCGAGCACTTGGAGTGGCTCTATTGTGATCACCCCATAGTCTTGCACCTGCAATGAATTCTAGTCAATCATATGATCAAAGTTTGCATAATACTTCTTAAGATAGGAAACATGAAACACATTTTGCAATCTGGCGAAAGCCGGTGGTAGAGCAATTCTGTATGCTACCAGATTGATAATTTCCAGAACTTCAAAAGGTCCCACGTATCTTGGGGCTAACTTGGAAGCTTTCCCAAATTTGATAGAACTTTTCTGCGGTTTCACTCGCAAGAGAACTTTCTCTCCCACCACAAACTGTCTGGGGGTTTGTTTTGCATCTGCATAGCTCTTTTGTCGATCATTGGCTTCCTTCAACCTTTGTCTGATCATCTTAACCTATTCTTCCATTTCCTGAAGCATTTTGGGTCCTAAAATGATCCTATCCTCTATCCTGTTCCAATTGATAGGAGTTGTGAACTTCTTGCCGTATAGTGCTTCAAAAGGTGCCATTTTAATAACGGTTTGATATGAATTGTTATAAGAAAATTCTACCAAGGGTAAGTATTCTTCCCACTTATATTGTTGATCCATACAGTACATTCTAAGCAAATCTTCTAAAATCTGATTTACCCTTTCCGTTTGACCATCTATTTCGGGATGATAGGCTGTACTAATATTTAACTGAGTTCCCAACCAGAGAATAAAGTCTGCCAAAACATGGATGTCATTCTGGCATCACTGTTCAAAATGATCTTTTTCTGGTACTCCATGAAGATGAGATATTTCTTGTACAAACTTTCGTGCAATTATAGATGCCCCATCTGTTAAATTCTCAGGTATAAAATGTGCTACCTTAGTGAGTCTATCCACTACTGCCAAAATAGCATTATGTTTGCTCTTCGTCATCGGTAAACCCTAAACCAAATCCATACTGACGATTTTCCATTTCCAATCTGGTACACTGTGTTGGTGTTTAAATTCGCACCTTTGGAATGCGGATTTGAAACGGACTGCTATGCATAGATAAATTGCTCTTCAAATTAGGAGAGGAAGCTCCCTCTTGCTAATGGTATGAAAGAAAGTAAATTAAAACTAATTCGCCTATCCTTTTGTTCAGCTAAGAGCACAAGGTTCATAAAACACAAACGTCGTAGTTGAGATTTTCTGATTTAAGAATTCCAACTACGACTAACTTAAGCTAAAGACGTTTCTAATATCTCAAGTAATACGCAGAGCAAGAGAATTAGAAATGAACAAAGTTTGATTCTCTGACAAAGGCTTAAGAGAACTCTTTCTCAACATACATCTACACACTTCAATGTAGGCTGAAATTAAGTTCACAAAAGCCTAACACAATAAACAAAAATCTGAGACATTATACCAAGGCAAAGGAGGCTCATGATTTTATTTCTCAAACTTCTGGAATAAAAGATTATTCTAACACATGCATGGAACAAGAACTTGCAGCTAAAGAGAAATGCAAACTTGTTCTTACACAAAAGGGACAGCAATTACAATAACTACTTGTTGGCTAAAAGAGACTCAACAATTCGCTATCATAAAACAATTGAACAACACTTGAATAACAAATAGAATTCACTATAGGCTCAGCGTTTTGTTATCACTAGCATGGCTCCAGAATAAATGATCAAGACTACTCTTATTTATAGACTAAGCAGAGCAGTAGGGAACCCTAAAATCTCCTTGCTTTTACAACTAGGGCTTGCTTAGCAAGCAAGCTTTATTTCTAAATCTAAAAGAAGATAACATTTATCTAACCTAAGAAAGCATGAAAACAGGAAGTGCCAACTATTATGATTTGCTTTCTTTCTCATTCATAAAGAATGGATAAGGACAAGCTAGGAATAGAAAGAAAGCGAAAGGAAAGCTTCTAGAAGATTGATGCTTTAAAGTTTGACCACATCCGCCAAAAAGCTGGAAACAATATCTCTATTAGGTGTATCGATACTATAAATAGCAAAGTTCCGCTTTTCCAAGATCTCCTTGCCTTCTGCGATCAAACTTAGAGAATCTTTCACTTCTTCAGCTGCTTTATGAGTTCTTATTCTTGAACAACATTGCTACCCCAAAAGATGACTCATTAATTGATAACTTGGCGGCTCTGCAACTTTATGCTTTTGACACTTCTCTTGATTTTTGAATGGAAGAATTTTGTACAACTCTTTTCCAACACTTATCCTTTTGCTCATATCACACCTTTTCACGTTCTTCAGCTGAGATGATGAAGTTTTCTGTCCATGGTGTCATTTGAAAAACACTTCTCAACATCGTCAGGCTTGCGGCTGCGAGATACAATATTGACTTGGTTCTGAATCCCATGGGAGAGTACTGCATGTTGAGAAGCTTGAATTTTGACAGTAAACTCGACTATATTTAGACAAGTTTTGCACAACTTTCTAAATTTAGCTTGCTGGTTTTCTTCTTCAAACGGACAATTTTCCCGAATTTTTTTTGAGATATGGGTTTTGTTCAGAATTTCGTTACAAGACAACCCAGATTGTCCGATTTTGAAAATTTTGAATTTAGACTGAAAAAGCAGCAAACCCTAATTTCTTCAGTTTTTCACCGAAAAAGTTGGCACCTGGGTTTTGTTTAAAAGACAATTTGGCATGAACCCAGTTGATTAGTTTTGAAAAATACCGAGGTCTGATTGAAAAAGCAGCCAACCCTAGAATTTGAAATTTTCTTGAAAAAAGCTGTGATATGGGTTTTCTTTAGAATATTGTTTTGAGAGGACCTAGATGATCAAAAATTGAAAACCCTGAAGATTTCACTGACATGCAAATAAAAAGTCGCTGCTGCAACTTGATGAATTTCTCCAAAATTCTTCAGAAGAATGAGATGAAAAGACCCAGATGGCTGAAAATTAAAAATCTTTGACCTTCTCCTTCAAAAATTTGATCTTTTGGATGAAAAAGCATGAAAAAACAAGATCTTATGTTGCTGGTCTGAAAATTATTCATGAAAATCAGCAACCTTGAGTTCTTGAGTTTTGAAATAAATCCTCAAAGTTGCTGCTCCACTCTTCTCCTTGGGACGCCACCTGCAATAATGATGAAAATTGCATTGAAGAGACATCTTAAATAGACTTAGGGTTTGAAGTAGCTCTGCTTTCTTTTGTTTTTATCCATGCAAACCCTAAAACCTTCTCATGCATCGAACTTGGACATTCACTTCAACTTGCAATTTTGAAATTTTGGAAAATTGACTAAGTTATGACAAGTTGGGCGCCCTTCTTGGCTTGGGGCGTCAACTTCTCTTAGACTCAACCATTTTCTGGGGTTTTTAACTTTTCACAATTTTGAACCCTTGCTTTGATCCTGATCTCCGGCTTCCAGATTTATTTGATGGAGGAGTTGGATGATTCATCGCGAAGCTCGACTGATTCTGAGAAGATCACCCTGGAGGCACTTCTGGCTAAAAACTTCATTTTGACCTTCAAATTCATGGGAGCCTATTTCCTCCAAGGGCTCTGAACTTTCACAGTGTTAGCCATTTTTGCATGATTTTCAAGTTCATTTCCCTTTGATTTTCTGATGAAATTCTGATTCTGGGAGCTACGTTGATCGAATTGACTAGCTGACTGATTCGTTGGATAGCTTAATTGAATCAGACAAGATCTTGGAGGCTGTGTTGGAAAATTCTATCATCTTAGACCTCAAAAGTTTGGGTGCCCTTCTTCACCAGGGGAGCCCATGTTTACCAGACTTAGAATTTTTTTCATTTTCTTCACCTTTGCTCTTCTTCAGATGATCTCGTTAGATTTGGAGTTCTAGGCGCTGGATTGACTGATGGCTGGGCTTGTTACAGAGCTGAGGAGAAATCAAGCTGGGTGCCCCTGGGCACCAGGGGCACTGAAAGTTCCCAAACTTAGAAACTTTTCAAACATTTTCATGATTTTCATTCCGTCTTCTGTTTGAAACTTCCTTGTTCGATCTCGAATATTGGGTGACTGGATGATCCGAACTTCCCTGTTCGATCTCGAATACTGGGTGACTGGATGATCCGATGACTGCACTGCCGGACTTGCTGCAGAGCTGAGAGGACTCTAAACAACTTTGCTTGTGAGCTCAAACCCTAATTCCACCTTTTGATGCCCTAAAAAGATGGGCGCCTATCTCCTCCTGGGGTGCCCATGTCTGGCAGACTTAGTCAAAATTCTACAATTTTCACTTTCTTTCTTCATTCATCGTGCATGTTCATCAACTCACCTTGTGTTCAGTGCTTGAGTGTTGAATTTGATGCCTAGCAGCTGACTGACCTCCATTGATGACTTCGTAGCCCCTGAAATGCTTCTGAAAAAACAGAATAGACCCACTAGGGAAAAACTGATCTTTTTGAGATTCTGACTGCACAAGCCTAACATGGAAGTATTTTGAGCCAATCAAAATCAGTTTGGACCCTAGTGGACAAACATCCTATTTTTAGAAATTTTCTATTTTTAGAAAATTTTGCTAGTAACCATTTCGAAAGAAACCAAAAAAAACCCAAAAAAACTTACTATTTTTAGAAATTTCTAAAAATAGCAATTTTCCTAAAAAGTAGGGATGAAAAACTGAGATTTGGGTTTTGTAGACTTGGTCGCTCTGAGCAGACTAGATCATCAGATTTTGGAAATTTCACAGTTTTACCCCTCATGCAAGACATGCACTCCCAAATTTTGACCTTTTTGACAGATTTTACAAGACTTTTACTCATTTCTTCCAAATGTCTAAGTGTAGCAAAAATTTTAATTTTGGGGTACAACACACTATGAGATTGTATCATTTCTGCCGAGCGCTAGTGCTCCACCTTAACCTTCTGACATTCAAAATATTTTGCAACTAATCTGTTTGCATCCTTTTTCATTCCCTTCCAAAATATAAAGGTTTAACATCAGCCAACATTTCAGTTACCCCCGGATGGCCTAAGTGAATATAAACTTTAAACCTCGACGATCTGATTTGAGTTCAAAACTCTTCCCTAACAAGTAATATCGTCACTTTTGCAGGGTATGCACAGTAGTTGCTAACTCCAAATTGTAAGATGCATAATTCTATTCATACTGCTTCAACTTCCAAAATTCATAAGCCACTACCTTCCCATCCCGCATTGATACTCCACCCAATCCTTCACCAATCGCGTTCGTTATGACTACAAATGACCATTAGGGTCTATTACTACCAAAATTGTTGCAGTCGTTCTTTTCTCCTTCAATGTATTTAATGCTTCATGACATTTCTCTGTCCATTCGAATCTTTTTCTTTTTTTTTTTTTTTGAAGAGAGGTAATGGGGTGGCGATCCTAGAGAAATTTCTTACAAACCTTCAAGTAATATCCAGCCAATCCCATGAAACTTCTAACCTCATGCCCATTTTCGATACTAGCCGTTCTACTATAGCTTTTGTCTTGTGGAACCCACTGCTATTCCTTTAGCTATTATTATATGCCCCTAGTGCTGTACCTCTATCTGAAAGAAAAAGCATTTTGTTAATTAATAATTTTTTTTTTTCCTTAAAGTTTATGTTCTCTCTATTGTTGAAGAACCACCCAAGATGCTGAAGATACTCATCCTCGTTTTGGAATAAATAAGGGTGTCATCAAGGAATACCAACACCGATTTGTCCAAACAATCACGGAAAATACTATTCATTAGATTCAGATGTAACATCCTTCTTCGAGAATTTTGAAGAGTCCTTAATATCCAAGAGCTGGTTTGGAATACATCCCTTACATTATGAAACTTTTCTTCTCTTAGCCAAGAATTGTATTAGAGTACGGTTGACATTTACTTAGCTTTTCTATCTATTATTAGCTTCCACCAATCTTTCCTGATTGGTTTGATTTGTTTATCCATTTCTAACAACATTCCTGGACTAATGCTAATCCTGTCTTCTAGCTTACCCAACTTACAGGAATTCGACATCTTTTTTGGTCCAATGTTTCAAATGGAATTGTCTTGATAGCAAAATTATGGAAGTTGTTATAACAAACACCATAAGGGTGGATACTCTTCCTAAGTATAGCAATCAATTACTTTTTAACACAGGTTACCAAGGGAATTTCACCAAAGGTTAACATCAACCTTCACCTTTCTAGCTGAAAGGTTTTTCATCAAGTATCAATTTCATTTATCTAATGCTTCATTAAAATAAGCTATTAAGTAATTACAAGAGAAAAGATCAGAATTTCTTTCCAGTTTAACTGTCCTCCAAAAGTTAGCATGCCACTAAAAAGAGGGATTCCTCCTCAGTTGCCATCTGAGCTCTAGTGTGTACCCCCACTTAACCAACTCTTTCACACTACTAAGGATACCCTCCTACTAAGTACGACAACTTTGGTTAGCTAAGTGTTTGGAGTACGGGGAACTGACAAGTTCACCACCTTGCTCAACTTCGGGAGGCAAATCACCTGGGCTTATTGGACTACCTGTCCGCCCACATACCATAACACAAGGTTTCTTTCTTTGTAAAGTTAGGAACATATTAGGTGCATTTTCTTAAAATTTACTTCCTTACAGGATTCATTAGAGGCCCATCTAGGACATGATAGAGATGAACATCACATCAAACATTGTGAACAACCAAAATGTTCTTGTACAATAACTCAACTCAATATCAAAATATAAACAGTTTTTAATTTCAGCAATAGGTCAAAAGGCTGAGCTCATTTCCACCATCGAATCAAATTTTGACCAACCAGCCATAAACAATCTTCAAAATTCAGTGGCTAGACTTTTTCAAAATTTATGAAATAAAGCAATGGCATTCCTTGCCAGTATTAAAAGGAATTTTACCAAAATCTAATGAAGTGTCAAAATCTAGAGAAACACTTATCATGCACCATGTGATTTGAC
This sequence comes from Sequoia sempervirens, assembly GCA_007258455.2. Classification (NCBI taxonomy): domain Eukaryota; kingdom Viridiplantae; phylum Streptophyta; class Pinopsida; order Cupressales; family Cupressaceae; genus Sequoia; species Sequoia sempervirens. The sequence continues at coordinate 48,516 of VDFB02279271.1, forward strand.
TAAGTCATTAACAAGGGAGTAGATTGCTGCACTACAAGTAGTCTTTCCAAAAACTTACAATAGGTTAGAGATTGCATTACAAACACATCAACAAATAAGTCCCTCAAGACTTTCATCATGCTAAAAAAATTTGCAATAAAAAGATTATAACACATCCACTCCTATTTCCTGGAGTATCTTTCGTTCATCGCTTAGATGACATCATAAGATTGTGCTTTAGCAACACACAAAGATTACAATTGAAACACAAACTTCTTTTCTTCTTTCCGCTCTACAAAGCTCTATTCTTTACTTTACTGAATAGGTTACTTGTTCAAGACATAAACAACTTTAACACAGTACCTCGATGATAGTTATATTCACTGTTGCAATTGTACTTTTAGCTCCTCCAAAAGGCAAAACTCATAGTTCACGATCATTTGGCCATAATGTCTTGAGAATAACTAATATCTTCTCCTTACCACTGATATGGTTTATCTTCCAATCTCCAAGCAAATTCTTAACAAAAGTTCAGAGAATAATTCTAATCCTGATCTTGATTCATCAAAATGTTGCCTGAGATGATCCTCTTTAATTACATTCCCTTCCACACATTAACATCTTATCCAAAAGGATTCCTGAGGTATTAAAGATCTCGTATTCATCCTTATTTATGCTTAATTATTTGTATATAGCAATTGGTTTTCTCATGAATCTCGGTGAACAAAAGTATTTCCAGGTTCTATACCATTTTTTTCTCCACATTCCATGCCAATGTAACACCACTTGTCCTTTAATGATCCATTAATTCCACTTGGCTCATTCCAATCCATCTAGAAGTTAAACTAGAGTCCGTCTTATCTAGGAGTCTTTGATATAATTTCAAGGATTTTTCAACACTCAGTTGATCCTACATTTGATTGATTACTTCTGGATCTTCCCATCCTTATGTTTTGAGAAATAAGATTGCTCTTGAACTCCTACTGACACTGCTTTAACCAAGCTCTTAGTCTGATTAGTAACTGACCAAGGTTTCACCTTTCTGGTCTAAGTCTCAAAATCTTTCTACTATGCAACCTTAGCAGAATAGTTTTGCTCTTAAAGTTTTTAACTCCTCAACTGACTTTCTCTTAGCCATTGATTTGGTAAATGCTGGAAAAACAGTCTTCCTGACAGTTTCCTTTCTATGCCTTTCTAGCATCAAACCTATTTTGAACCTTAGCTAACTGCTGAATGCTTAATGGTTTTTCTCGCGATGAGCTCATAGGTCCATGTGTTGAACCCGGTTCGCTCTAATACCATATGTAACACTCTACTTGTTCCACAGTTTTAAAAATGTAAACTAATTACCAGTTTCAACCGAAGTTTAATTAACTTGTTTTCATGCTAGGTTTCCTTTGTAGTTTGAACGGAAAAGAAAATCAATTTATAAATAATTACCTCATATTCAATTTCACAACTAACTCTTAAACTTTCAGTTTCAGCTGAAACGAAACAACTAACTGATTTCAAATAACTGAAATCATAGAAGAACATTAACTAACTTGCAGAATTTCCATTTCAACTAAACGAATCAAATAACTGTCTAACTAATCAACTGCAGATTTTTACATATGAACAATTAACTAAAATGAAATAACAATTAATTGCAGCATTGAAAGTAATCTTAAATTGACAAATGCATGTACTTGGAATTACAAGGGAGAGAAAAAGGAATACAATTTGACATCATCATCATGCGGAATTGCTTGAACCACTTTATCATTGAGAGAAAGGGAAATATCATCAAGGGCTTTTCTGCCCATCCAAGACCTATTGTCTCCCGAGTTTCTTCAACTGAAGAACTTGACCCTTCACGAGGGTAATAAACAAGGATCAAATTATCATCATGCCATTTTGAGCTTGGTGTCATGAACCTATACCGCTGGTCAATCCCTCCTTTGTAGGTACCTCCTAACCAGAAGGATCATTCTGACCAGAAGTATATTTGGTTCATGATAGCTGACCAATGCCTAATTGGCATCATGCCTTGGCCAAGGATTTTTTTATCATTACTGGCACACCTATGCCGATATTACTGGCACTCCCATGTCGTTACCACTCTCACCCTTGCTCAACATGATAATACTTATCTCAAGGTTTTAATTACAATGACTGGTTTGTTTGTCATTTCTTCTTAGTTCAAGGTTGTATTTTAACCACAAAGTTTTAAACATATAAGAAGAGTGTAATGAACCAAACCAATTTTTTCAATTTTTAATGAGCAGTTCAGCTCAATCACAACAGTCACCCATTAAGGTTTGCCAAAAACCAAACTCTGCTGGAAAGTAACTCTACGCCAAGAATGCACACATAACTCAGGATGAGATTGGTGTTGACATATGGCGCCGAGGGTCGTTAGAAGCAACTGAAGGAAATACAATGCTGAAGGAAAGCTCAACACCAAGTATGTGCTCTCCAAAGCCAAGGTGGGTATGGCGCTACCATATGGCGGAAGAACAACTGAAAATGATGCAATGCTGAAATGTAAACTCAACACCAAGCATGTGCACTCCAAACCCAAGGTGGGTAAGGTTCTACCATATGGCGAAGAATCTATTGATAATGATGCAATGCTGAAAGTAACTCAAACACCAAGAATGTGCACTCAAGACCCGTGATGGGTGAGGTGCTAACATATGGTACTGAGGATCCAAATGCAATACAATGAAGACTGAGCAATGGCCAGTCTCTTCCACATCTGTGGGAATTAAAATGAAACTTAGCTGACAGTACTATTGTTCAGCCTTACAAAATGATAGAACTCCTGCTAGTATCAATGTAGTCAAGTGTTTCAATGCTGCAATTATTAAATATGACTCCTATCATCTAATGACTCAAACCACACTAAAACCCAACCCAAAAGACAACTTCTACAATCTGATTTCTGACAGACCAACAACTTAAATGCATAACCAGCAACTAGACAACTCACCAAAATGCTCACAGAATACTCCAGACTCCACCAAATGACGTGAAACAAGAAGCAATGGACTCCTAAAGAGGTGGCGACCAAGTCAAGACCAAGAGACTGCTGCGAAAGTGAGCTATTATTTAGTGGACAGTTCCCAAGACAATGGCAGGCAAACCACAACCATCAAAGAGGGGCGACCAGCAAGAATAAAATCAAGAGCACTCCAAAAAATCTAGAAACTTGCAACAAGGGGTGCCCAAGGTAGAAGAAGAGAAGTAGCAAATACCCAGAAGCAAATAAAATCCATACCCTGACTTATGATCAAATTTCACTTTCAGCACAACCCAAACCAACAACTGTAAATGGATAAGAACCCTCAAAATCTCCAACTGTGAAGCTCAATCTGCTAGTCTGAATGAGAAGCAGTCACTGAAGACTCAGCTAGTTGCTATCTTTCAAGCACGAAACCAAGAGAAAGTACTAAGAGGTATGCATTCTTTGAAGCCAACTCTGAAGTCATTTCAGCAACATAACAGTGTAATAGACAACAATGGATGAATATGAGAGAGCAAGACCCTGTATATATAGCACTCTCACCCAAAAATTCAAATCACTTTTTCCCTCCAAAAGGGACGCCCTAAATGAAACTCACATTCTCCAGCATTTGCATTTTCATTTAATCTTCACAAACCTCCAAGACATGGCGTCCAACCCATATGTGGAAATATAATTTAATAGAATGCAAATATATCACCAAAAGGCGTCCAAGGTAGACTTAAGTGAAATATATTATAACTTGCAAATATTTCACTAAAAGATTAAGTGAAATATTTAATTAAACTCAAATGTCTCCAAGCTAGGCGTCCCCTTTTTCCTTAGCATATATTTCACTTATTATTTCCCACTTAACTATTTCACTTATAAAATTGTCTTTTTCAGCATAGGAAATATTTTCATCAAATTATGAAATCACTTAAGTCACCAACCCTGCCAAATCAGGCTCCAAGATTGTTGGAGACCAAACTGCTCAAACTGACCTGCCAGAAATAGCCACTGCACTGAACTGCTGAACTGCTGCTAAAAATAGCACTGCCAGAAATAGTACTTACTAAAAATAGCATACTACTAAAAATAGTAAGTTGTTCCAAACTCATTTTCTCCACATTTTGAGCAGCCGTCACAACTTACTAAAAATAGTAAGTTTGGAAATGTTCTTTGATTCAATTGCATGTCACACCACTATGAAGCACTCTGAAAACCTAGAAGGAATCCAAAATCCAAACTGAAATACTCCAACATGCAAGCCTCAAAAAGCAGCCGAGAATGCAAGTCAATATCTTGTCATGCATGTTATCCCGTCACGAAGCTCTCCAAAAACCCATAAAGCTCCACTAGACATGCATTATAAATTCTCGCATGCAAGACCCCAAAACCTCCTCCAAAAGTGGAAACCCTAATTTCAGCTTCTGACTGGCCTACGGGCTTCCGAAAATAGGCTATCAAACACAAAAGAGTGTGTTGTACCCAAAACCAAAATTTTTGTTTCATCAAGGCATTTTGTTTAAAAGAGTCTAAATCTTGCTAAAATGATGTCAAGTAAGTTTTTGGGCAATATCAAGCATGGAGTTTTATCAGTATTTTGTCAGTCAAAGGCAGTGCTATTGATCAGAACCTACATTGGAAGCTCAGAATGGAACATTTCACGATGAAGAAACATTTCATGACAACAACTATGCTTTCGCATGATCATTTTAGTGGTCAAGATGGAGTTTTTAGTGATTAAATTATGAAGATTTCTCAGAGAAAAGCAAGAAAGCGCAACTGTAGCCCAGGGGCGCCCTTCTTTTTGAAGGTCAAGATCTTGTTGAAAATGCTCATAAATACAATTAATCTCTTCAGAATTGGTCTACCTATCCGATGAGCTATCCAACAAAGCTTTCTGAGACCCGTAACTCCGGCAACTGGCGACAAAAGTTGAAATTTCCAAAGTTTCACATTGTAGAAACTTGTCCTTTTTCAGCAAAAGCGTGCTTGTAGCTTGAGGGCGCCCTTCTTAAAGGGGGGGTGGATCTTGGTACCTCTGGTGGCTGATGTAGTCAATCTCTTCACGACTAGTCTGCTTATCTGACGAGCTATCAAACGCAGTCATCCGAGTCCCAGAGCTCCGGTAGCCAACGTCTGAAGATGAGCTTATAATGGAGTTTTCACATCTTTGAGCTTCTTCGTTGCGTTTCCAGTGCAACTATAGCTCAGGGGCGCCCTTCAAGATGACCCTTAAGATGGCAAAGTTTGTTGACGAGGTCTCCCTGACATCAGTACTACTCTAGTCTAGCTTCGCGTTGCACCAAGTTGCCTGTTAATCCGACGTTCCAGGTGATCGTGGCAGAGGTTCTACCAAGCGCGTAATTTCATGGGCGGACTGGCATAAAATTTTCATTGTATTTCTATAGTCGAGAAGTGCCTAGCCTTTAGGCCTGTCAAATGAGGTCGTTCGCGTTCGAAGTCTTCACGAGACTTGAGCGTAATTACTTTATCTATTCAACAAGTCTAGCCATCAGCGTCCGGGATTTGGCAGACGCTCGTACGTGCGAGGTCTTTGACGAAGTGTTGAAAAGTGGAAACATCCGGAAAATGGCCAAGTATGGAGCGTATATTTTAAATAAAATACGCACTTGCATTTTTGAGGTCTTAGAAGTAGTTTTCTTGCTTCGTCACCTTTAGAGATGTCTCTTGTAAGTCCTTCTGGCTACGTGTTGAGACAGATAGTGCTCGAATCGGGTTATCCCAGCTCTCGGTATCGGAGGACAAAGTAGGGTACTTGGAGGAAAGTTCAACTTTCGTCAAAACGTTGCCAGTGCAACTAAAGGCTAGGGGCGCTTTTACTTTTCAGGCCCTTAATGCACTTTTTAGATGCCTTGCGTATAGTCGTTGGATGCAGAATGTCTCCAGGCATGCAGTGAGTTTGGTTTCCTGTCAGCAGGGTTCACCGTTCATCGTTGGCAGCCGTTTGAAGCGTCAGATGGCAGTTTGAAGAAATGGTTAAGTCTGGTACCTGTAAATGAATTTAATGAAGGGCGCCTAATTTTTTGAGGTGTTAAATGATGGATTTTGCAGTGACGACTCCCAACAGACATTTCTTCTTTGCTCAGTAGGCTTTGCGATGAATATCTCAGTTTAGTCTCAGCATCATCCGGTCACTCAGAAATCAGTGTCGAAGATGGTCAGTTGTAATTTTGTCGTCAGCTATAAAATAGGAAGTTAATAAAAAGTGTAATATCTTGAGCAAATGGACGCCTATGAGCTCAAATGATGACTTTTCGGAATCGGTGAAGACTGATGGTGAATCTTAAAGCTTCATTCAGTTTGTCAACTGAAGTTTAATAATTTTTAATATTTATTTTGCATTAAATGGCAAATTTCTAAAATGGCGCCTTTTGCAAATTGCATAATAATAAATATTTTATTATTATTTATTTTTGAACTTCGAGTCAGTGGCAGTGCAACTGAAGTGCGACCAATTGATAATCTTCTATTTCAGTCAAGGTTTTGAAATCTTGCAGTTCATAAGTTGGTGCGAATTTTCTTTATTTAAGTATGACATCTTCATTTATTATTCACCAAGCTTCAAGAGAAATTCGTATTTTTAAAGAGAAATCCATATTTTCAAACAAAATTCGTTTTTCTTCAAGGCAAAGGCGTGTTTTTCAAGAAAAGATCATATTTCTTCAAAGCAAATTCGAATTTTCAAGGCAAAGGCGTGTTTTTCAAGAAAAAATCATATTTCTTAAAAGCAAAGAAAATTCGTAATTCTCAAGTAAAGGCGAATTTTAGCAAGCAAAGGCGAATTTTAGCAAGCAAAGGCGAATTTTTATCTATTTGCAAAGGCGATTTCTCCAATCACATTCCTTTGCAGGTTAAAAGTTCACTTTTTCAGCAATTTGAAGAATTCAAGGGTGATTTTCACAGAAGAAAGAGCATATGAAAAACGTCTTTTTCTTCCTTGATTCTCAAATTTCTCTCAGATTTCAATTCGCATGTTCCTGAAATTGGCAAAATTCAACAAGTCTCAGCATCTGGATCATTTCTATATAACTTCCTCGAATTAAAATCGTGCGTTTGATTTTTCAGGAATTTTTAACTTCAGAACATTCATTCTCGAGTTTCTAATTTTCTCAATTGAAAACTCTTTGCATGGTCAAGTAGAAGTTAGATTTTCGCATTTCTGACGTTCTAGGTTGTCTTAGAATTTTTTTCTGGACAAAACCCATATCTTAGATTTTTCGCCGAAAATAACTCTTCAAAAGGCTATTTTTAGCCTCAGCAGGTTATTTTTAGCTTTCCAGAAATCTTGTCAAAATATAGCCGTGTTCACAGTCAACAGGCGAGTTTTTCAGAGTGCAGTTCACGTAGACTGAATTTAAGAGCAAATCGGTTTTAATTCGCAATTTCATCAGAAAAGTTGAGACCGATTTGTATCAAGTGCTTTCAGAGGGTTGACAGGTGTAGTTACTCAAATCCATATGGTTGCATGCCTCGTATGGCCGATTGTCTTCCAAAGCCGGTTTAGAGGGTTGATACCGTTGGAATTTTGCGTGTGCAGCAAGTTCGTTTGCATTTCTCACAAACAAAGTGTGCGCAGTCAAATCTCGCAGTTTCGTCATGCAAAAGTGTCAGAAGCATCAAGCTGTAGAGGAGATAGTCGCCATCACTTCAGTTACGGAGCCGCCAAAGTTATGAGTCAGTGAAATGCTAGTTTGAGTGTGCAAAGGTTGCTCAAGTTGCTGACATTCAGATGTTGATGCTGTTAACAATCTCGTTGAGGGATTGGTTGCTCGAGATCACGATCAGTAGACTTCAATTCCTACCTCTCAGAATAGACTTTATACACAGGAGTTAACTTGGTGTTACCCTTTCAAGTTAACTCGTTGTTTCATCACATGCATATCTATTCTGAGATCAGCTTTATTCACTTGGAGTTTCATTTAGGGTTTTCGTTAATTGATGGTAGTCTTCCAGTTAACTCGCTTTCAATAAGGACGTGCATGCTTGCACAATTGTCCATTTTTAGATTAGATGTTTCTGTTAACTGATGGTAGTTTTCCAGTTAACTGTATAGTTTACTTTATTAGGGCTTATGTTACGACCCAATTCTGCGTAAATTAAAAACTTTCCAATTCTCACTTAAAACATGTAAAAGTAACATATAACAAAGATAATACAATAAAATTTCTTCCTTTTTTTATTGATAAACACGTACAAGTTACAATATGTTTCCTCATGAATTTCATTTTCATTGCAAATACAAATCAGAGTTTAAAGTAATACAGTTACATACATAGCTCGTAAGCTTTTGCACAAATAGAAGTAAGAAGGTCCAGGAGATCGTCCTTTCAAATCTTGGTACATCGGCCGCTCGCTGTGGAGGAGAAACATCACTCGGGCGCTTTTCCGCCAACCACGGACTTATAATGCGGTCCCCCGCACGATCATTTTGCAATGACCGGCCCTCCCTTCGAAGAAGAGATTGGTAGGGTATCCTTTAATGATTACCAACTGAGCATAGTGCTGTGTCCTACTCAACTAGAACCTTGCTATTTCACAATCTCGATCTAGTACTCGGATCACAATGAACTGACAGTGTAGTCTCAACTATCTCACATCTAGGTGGATGTCGTACCTTTCACTACTTTGGCCAAAGTATTCTCATTCAGTACTTCGAATGAAGGTCATCTATCATAAACACTACTCAGGGCCGATTTGACTTAAGGCTTCTTACTCTACGCATAGGTTTGTCCTTCAATGGGTGAATCCGTCATCCCAGACATCCTACAATCACACGAACCTACTAGAAATGAAAACAGTATTCAAGTGTCTTGTATCAATTCTCCTAACTAGGAATTCTTTATCCTAGGAGTACTTAACTTGTCTCAGTTATCCTAATAACTTAAGCTAAAAGACTTCACTTGATTCTGCCATCATCTCGATCCTAGTAGATAATAAGTACATCTACGTATTCTCCATATATAGAGATCATACACAACATGCAATAACCATTTAAAATGCAAGTAAATCCTTCCCTTTTACCTTTTTCTATTATTTCTTTTTAATGCAAGATAAATAATCTAATCCTTTAAACTCTTAACTGTCATGTCCCCATCCTAGTCAGCACAGCTGGTGACAGGGTTAGCCTATCATTTCGATCCTCGTAGGCTGACAGGAGTGTGCAGAGGATCATTTGGAGCCGTTGCTCAGTGTTTGGTAGCTCCAGTTTGCAGTTGTATCAGGTTGGGCCTTCGCAGAATCTTCCAGTGAGCGTTTTCAGGGAACTTTCTATTTTTAGAAAGTTAGGTCAGGCGGAAGCTGCTATTTCGGGCAGGGCACCTGGTTCAACCTTTCAGCTCAGAGTCGACCCAGTTCAGCAGTTGGGTGATCAGACGGAGAAATAAGGAGTAATTAATGATTTATTAAATATTTAATAATTTGACTTTATATTAAAGTCACTTTATTGAAATATTTAAATATTTAATTAAAATGGCCAGTTATAAAGTATTTATTATACTTTATAATAAAGTATTAATTTGTGACTTAGTGAATATTTATTATTCATTAAATTGAGGCGCCATTTAATTAATTATTTCTCCTAAGTTAAAAAGTGCGAAATTAAGTCATTTATTTAAATGATCAATTAAAAGGAGAGTGGGTCGAAATTCTTCAAGGAGTATATATTTACCAGTTAAGACAAAATCGAACTATCCTGTTTATTATTCAATTTTGTCTTTATTGCTCTGAGCATTGGAGTTTGCAAACCCTAGGGTTTCTGGCAGACGATCGTTTCTGGAGAACGAAAACTCTTCAGAGATCAGGCAGACTGAGGCTGTGAAATACCAGTTGAAGCTTGCACTTGGTGGTTTCATCCAGAGATCACAGTTTGGATTATTCAGTTATTTATTCAGAGATTCACAGAGGAAATCATCAGATTGATAAGGCGATTTTATCAGAAGGCTTTATTCAGAGATCAGGCATCTTTTACTTGGAGTCCGTACCATTCTTGTTGCTGCTGCAGACAGGCCGTACTTCTGTACCTGCAGGCCGTACTTTATTTCTTCAGAGATTTTTCGTCCTGCTTTCAGATCCTGGCTCTCAGTTCTAGGCGTTGGGTTTCTCTTGGGCTTTTCTGGAGATCTTGCATTGTACTCCGAGGCTGGAGATTCAATCTTATTTCTGGCCGTACCATTCTGCATTTATTACAGCCGCCATTTCTAAATACCAGGTTCTTTAATAAATTTTCAAGTATTGCTTTCCTTGTTCAGATTTTGACATTGTAAAAGCTCAAATAAGATAATATATTGATGCGCCTTGTTTCCTGAGCAAGATCTGAGTCTTTAAATGCGTTCTAGAATTTATTTGGGAATTTATTTGCATTTATTAGCAAAATCGCATTTTTCGTTATTTGCCTGAAAACACAAAAAATACAAAAATCACAAAACTTGCAAAAAACCTCAAAACATCAATTAGGGTTTGGAATTTGAGAACCACCAGGGTTCTGACATTAACCCAAATAATCCCTTTTTTTTTAACAATTTCCCATAATCATTGAATCCTTTACACATTTTCTCCTTTAATGCATTGCTTTATTCATCGAATTGGTTCTTTCCTATTAAAGCTAATTGAAAGCAACGATCACAAGACGCAAAATAAACAACACTTTAACAAAGGTTATATAATAGGAAGATTCATGCCTGATTTTAAAGCTTCTCCTCCCAGACTTGCTCTTTTAAATTCTTCTTCAAATAAGCTTCCGGAGTTTCAGCTAAATATGGCTTCTTTAAATGAAAGTATGTCACTCTATAGTGAGCTCCTATATCTTTTCTCACAGACGTGTTTTCACCACTCAATTCCTTCTCAGCAATACAAATTCCTCACTTTAAACTCAAAATGACTTAATTCACTGTGACTGGTAAATGCTGGAATAATTTACTGTGCTTATCAAACTCAGCAATACAGGAAAACTCAGGTAGTATAATAAAATGGATATGGAATGAAAATAGTAAACTCAGATTGCTCTCAAAGGCGTGTTCACAATGAATGGAAGGGCGTCATTATATAGGGCCCGAAATGCAACGGATTCCACTAAAGAAGGCATGTGAATTGACAACATAGTGCCCAAAAACAGTCAAAAAGACACTTGGCGAGTTTCTCAAACCCTTAGTCATCAATTTGAAGGTGATTCGACCTCCTTAGAGCCAGCAAGAGAAGAATAAGTCAATTTACATGGCGGATTTTGACAACACAAGGCGTTTTCAGTTTTTTTTAGGGTTTTAATGAGGCAAAAGATCCGTTCCAGATGAGACGTCATTACTGCAAAACACCACGTCGCCATTTTACTCGCCTAAAGAACATTATTTGCATCATCCTCAGTACCAATGCTCTGCTCGTGTATTTCAAACGCGTTTTCAAAATGCGCGCGATTTCCTTCAGGCAGTTTTCACGAGTTTTTACAAAATAAAACGTTTTTTCTCATTTACAAATGTTCATTAAAAATAATTTCGACTTCATTTGATTTAAAAATTTCAAACAAATGAATTCGATTTCTATGTTGAGCTTTATTTTGCTCTATAGCCAAAATCGAAATATTTCACCATTTAAATCCTTTTTTCATTTAAATCCTTAATATTTCTTATTCTATTGAATATTCTATGTGTTATTTAAATTTATATAATTTACATTTCAATATCACATATTTATATATTTAATCATATATGTATTAAGCGTAATATTTCTAAATATATAAATATATATATTTTCCGACATTATATTGTAAAATATATATAGATATATTTATATATAAGTAAATATTACCTTAATATTAATACATATATTTAAATATATAAACATATAATACATTTACATAAGTATTTATGTATTTATGTATGTATATATCCATACATATAATCACATTGTTAATATATACATTAATACATAAATATTTATGTAATTTTGCTAGGCAATATTATAAAATATTATTTTCACTACAGATATCAAACGGAATGTGTACATATATATATACCTGTGTTTACGTATGTATGCATACATACATGTCAACACATGTGTACGAGCATATCCGTCTGCTTAACATACACATGTATTGATATGTCTGTACATATAAATACGTGTTCACAATATATAGATGTGCATGCGTTCACATTCAATCATTAACACAACATTCACACCATTCATACTTGGGTCATGGTATAGCAAGTCTGACATTTAAACAATCACATCTCCTAAACATAAAGAAGTGAATACAAAATCCTTATGTCAATACACAAGCCTATGGATGACTTACCGTTGCCTCGACAAACAGACTTGGCTTACTCATTCTATAGTATGTGTGTGTATGCTCAATTTGGTAATCGTTACTGTTTATCCGACCAAGTTCCTCCCCGAATAATGTCTCTCCTCTGTCCGGAGGTACAGTCTTCATACCTGCACTCATGACATGACATCGGCAGTCATATGCTCATAACAAGGTAAAAACATCTCATAAGTTAGAATAACATTATTCCATAATTGTTTGCAATATTTAATCAAGACAAAATCATTTAGAAGTAACAATCAAATGAAACCTTCATTTAAACATAACTCATTCATTTAATAACGAGATCAACCATGTTTTATTCATCATCAAGATTCAAACATTACAATCAATTGCCCTATACAATAGTAACTATAATATCGGGATGTAACAGCTTAGCAATAAATCTTGCATGCATTGCAAGACTGTAGTTGACTCAAGGTGATTTTAGGGTTCCCTACACCTTTATCTGTTCATGCGTTTTTACTATTATGATGAATTGCTATGCCACATAGGGTTTCATGCAATTATGATGGTGAATTCTTGCTTTAGTTAGATATAGTGGCTAGTTGATTGTAGATTGTATGCGTGTCTCGCCAATGCAATTTATTATCCTAGTTGGCTATCCTTCATGTTATGTGTTCAATAAACTCGTTCAGATTAAGCTGATAGTTGTGCCACTTTGCCTTCAAGTTGAGGATCTGTTCTTGGTTATCGTATGATGTGTGTGAATAATAAACTTATTCAGATTGAGCTGATAGTTGTGCCACCTTGCCTTCAAGTTGAGAATCTGTACTTAGTTTATTGTATATTGTTGTTTCCAATAAGCCTATTCAGACAAGCAAATAGTTGTGCCACCTTGCCTTCACGTTGCGAGTCTGTACCCGACTTATCGTCAGATAATCATTCCTGCTCCATTTCCTCATGCCTTATTTTCTTGAGGAAACTGGATAGATTCAAAGTAGTCAGCTTAGTTGTAGTTAATGATCTGGGAAACCAGAAAATCCTTAGCTGCAACGTTCTTGGTTTTCTTAACCTTGTGCCTCTTCCAGTTGAGACAAAAAGACAGGAGATAGTTTAGATTACTTTTCCCTTTCCAAGGCATTTTTGTTAAGCACAACGAGGGAGCTTCCCCTCCTAATTTGAAGAGCACTCATTGCGTAGTGTGCATAGTTGTCTGTACCAACCTATACTCCAGAGGTGGTAGTTGTTATGCCAACAATTTTCTGGCGTCGACCATGGGGCACGAGGCAAGAAAACTTCAAGAAAAGCTAAACGCTTTTATTTCATGGGATCACACTCTGGCATCGTATTGCATGATCCACACATAAGCAATGGATGATAATAACAATAATCCTGACAGGCGACGTCCACCCCCATTACCTTGGGGTAATAACATTGTACCTTTTGCTTTTGAGGTAAATCATGAGTTACCTAAAGGGTCAAGGAAGCGCTTTCCCCGGTTTCATGGCGATGGAACTCAGCACCCGGAGGACCATTTTTCTGCGTTCACAACGGCTTGCGCCGTCGTGCACGTGGAGCATGAAGACATCGCAGTGTGTCTCTTTGTCGAGACTCTAGCGGGAAATGCTGCCAATTGGTTCAATCACCTTGCGCCAGGCAGTATCACAAGTTGGGCAACTATGAGCGAGAAATTTTTGGCGAGATTCAAGCCCGCTGAAGATAATCATATGTTGTTCGCCCAGCTCACAAATTCAAAGATGGAGCCCAAAGAACACATGAGGGATTTTGTAGCAAGATTTAATCGTCTTGTTACAAGAATTTCTTCTACATTCAGTCCATCACCGGAGATTTTGATAAGCTGTTTCATAAATGCTCTTCCATCAGAGATAGCCTTCTTCCTCAAGACGGCCAAAGCAACAGAGTTAAAGAGTGCACAAGAACACGCCATTGAGTTGGAGGATAATATGATCACTTCTGGCTTGATGAAAGCAGATTCCATCAGATCTCCAGTTCAGCAACCGTACCAGCCAAAGAGTGAATATCTTCAGCCACGGTTGCCAACATCTCCACCAAGATCAATGATTGAGGCTGCAAACAATGTAGTATTTTGTCCTTTCGATGACAATGATGCACATTCCGGATCCACATGTCTAGAGAACCTGAGAATGATCCAAATCATGGGATACACTGAAGCTGCTCCCAGTTCTAGTTTTGTACCAACACCAAGTTCGAATGTTGTCTCACCACAGACGGACAACTTCGATGGCGACTCCGCAGCGGGATACTTTGATGAAGAACCCGTAAATCAAGAAGAAGAAGAATACCGTCAGTACACTCCTGTGTTTACACGTGCTCAACACTTCAAGGCACAGAAAGAAGAAGAAGGAAGGCGGAAATCAAACGAAGAGGGTGAAGAAGAGCCTTTCACTTCAAAACCCAAACCTTCACATGTGATTACTATGGCAGTTGCTGAAGAGACGTCTTCAGCAAATTTTGACATTGTAGCTTCCATGATGAAGACCAAGGTAGAAATCTCCCAACTGGAATATCTTCAGGACCATCCTGAAGAACTAGATCAGATTCTCGAGGTTCTAAAGGAACAGGCAGTGCTGAAATCATCTGTTCCAATAGGAGCAAAGCCTAAAACTGGTCCTGGTAATTGTGTAATTCTGTCAGAAATAAAAGTTGAAGACCAAAACATTGCTTGTTCTGAAAAGACACCGACAGAGGATGCGAAGTCATGGACAATACAATTTGATGGAGATTGTTCAACAACATTTTTAGAAGCAGGGGAATTGATCATATCCCCTAAAGGACAGTTGCACTCATCTATGCAACTGGAATTCAGTGACGCTGAAAAAGAGGTGCTTTTGCAAGGCCTCAAAGATGCCGAGGACATGGGAATCAAGTTCCTATGTGTTAAAGGTGATGTAGAGCTGATCAATGAGCCGGTCAAAGGATATTATCAGGTCAGAAAAGATCACCTACGGCATTACAGAAATCGAGTTTGGAACTCGATTGACTGGTTTGAAGAATTCGACATCCCCAGGATGGACAACAACAAAACTAATGTCTCAGGAGTATCAGCATTCCCATTTGCATCATATTCTGACTTTTGTTAGAGTACCTTTGCATGGATATATGAATACCTGAGAATCTTCATTCTAGAAGGATTGCCTCCTGCAATTCCCATCAGAAGAGAAGTCAAGCCTTTTAGGCAGAAACGACATTGGTGGGAGGCTCTTCCCGCTGCCATGCAGCGAACAATATTCAAAGCACTTTATCTCTTCGGGGGTGGAGCTAGTTTTCTTTAAGTAATTTTTATTTATGCCTTATCGTTATGTCATTTTGTGTTTCCCCGTTTTGTGATGTTTTGTCGTGTTTTAGGTGATTTAGGTAGTCTTGTTTTAGGTGATTTTTAGGTTAGGTTTTTAGGAAACTCCAAATATTTTAGATGATTAGGGAAAAGTCCTGACTCCAATGCCCAATGGATAAATCGCTAGTCTACTTAACACTGAGATTCTTAGGTTCTCCTATGCCGTAGGTATCCGACATGGTCACCAGACGGAGCCTAATGTTGTACCCAAAACCAAAATTTTTGCTTCATCAAGGCATTTTGTTTAAAAGAGTCTAAATCTTGCTAAAATGATGTCAAGTACAGTTTTTGGGCAATATCAAGCATGGAGTTTTATCAGTATTTTGTCAGTCAAAGGCAGTTCTATTGATCAAAACCTACATCGGAGGCTCAGAATGGAACATTTCACGATGAAGAAGCATTTCACAACAACAACTATGCTTTCGCATGATCATTTCAGTGGTCAAGACGGAGTTTTTAGTGATTAAATTATGAAGATTTCTCAGAGAAAAGCAAGAAAGCGTAACTGTAGCCCAAGGGCGCCCTTCTTTTTGAAGGTCAAGATCTTGTTGAAAATGCTCATAAATACAATTAATCTCTTCAGAATTGGTCTACCTATCCGATGAGCTATCCAGCGAAGCTTTCCGAGACCCGTAACTTCGGCAACTGGCGACAGAAGTTGAAATTTCCAAAGTTTCACATTGTAGAAACTCGTCCTTTTTCAGCAAAAGCGCGCCTGTAGCTTGAGGGCGCCCTTCTTAAAGGGGGGGTGGATCTTGGTACTTCTGGTGGCTGATGCAGTCAATCTCTTCACGACTAGTCTGCTTATCCGACGAGCTATCAAACGCATTCATCTGAGTCCGAGAGCTCTGGTAGCCAACGTCTGAAGATGAGCTTATAATGGAGTTTTCACATCTTTGAGCTTCTTCGTTGCGTTTCCAGTGCAACTATAGCTTAGGGGCGCCCTTCAAGATGACCCTTAAGATGGCAAAGTTTGCTGACGAGGTCTTCCTAACATCAGTACTACTCTAGTCCAGCTTCGCATTACACCAAGTTGCCTGTTAATCCGACATTCCAGGTGATCGTGGCAGAGGTTCTACCAAGCACGTAATTTCATGGGCGAACTGGCATAAAATTTTCATTGTATTTCTACAGTCGAGAGGTCGTTCGCGTTTGACGTCTTCACGAGACTTGAGCGTAATTACTTTATCTATTCAACAAGCCCAGCCATCAGCGTCCGGGATTTGGCAGACGCTCGTACGTGCGAGGTCTTTGACGAAGTGTTGAAAAGTGAAGACATCCGGAAAATGGCCAAGTATGGAGCGTATATTTTAAATAAAATACGCACTTGCATTTTTGAGGTCTTAGAAGCAGTTTTCTTGCTTCGTCACCTCTAGAGATGTCTCTTGTAAGTCCTTCTGGCTACGCGTTGAGACAGACAGTGCTCGAATCGGGTTATCTCAGCTCTCGGTATCGGAGGACAAAGTAGGGTCTTGGAGGAAAGTTCAACTTTCGTCAAAATGTTGCCAGTGCAACTAAAGGCCAGGGGCGCTTTTACTTTTGAGGCCCTTAATGCACTTTTTAGATGCCTTGCGTACAGTCGTTGGATGCAGAATGTCTCCAGGCATGCAGTGAGCTTGGTTTCCTGTCAGCAGGGTTCACCGTTCATCGTTGGCAGTCGTTTGAAGCGTCAGATGGCAGTTTGAAGAAATGGTTTTTAAGTCTGGTACCTGTAAATGAATTTAATCAAGGGCACCTAATTTTTTGAGGTGTTAAATGATGGATTTTGCATTGACGACTCCCAGCAGACATTTCTTCTTTGCTCAGCAGGCTTCGCGATGAATATCTCAGTTCAGTCTCAGCATCATTCGGTCACTCAGAAATCAGTGTCGAAGATGGTCAGTCGTAACTTTGTCGTCAGCTATAAAATAGGAAGTTAATAAAAAGTGCAATATCTTGAGCAAATGGACGCCTATGAGCTCAAATGATGACTTTTCAGAATCGGTGAAGACTGATGGTGAATCTTAAAGCTTCATTCAGTTTGTGAACTGAAGTTTAATATTTTTTAATATTTATTTTGCATTAAATGACGAATTTCTGAAATGGCGCCTTTTGCAAATTGCATAGTAATAAATATTTTATTATTATTTATTTTTGAACTTCGAGTCAGTGGCAGTGCAACTGAAGTGCGACCAATTGATAATCTTCTATTTCAGTCAAGGTTTTGAAATCTTGCAGTTCATAAGTTGGTGCGAATTTTCTTTATTTAAGTATGACATCTTCATTTATTATTCACCAAGCTTCAAGAGAAATTCGTATTTTTAAAGAGAAATCCATATTTTCAAACAAAATTCGTTTTTCTTCAAGGCAAAGGCGTGTTTTTCAAGAAAAGATCATATTTCTTCAAAGCAAATTCGTAATTTTCAAGGCAAAGGCGTGTTTTTCAAGAAAAATTCATATTTCTTAAAAGCAAAGACGTATCTTCAAGGAAAATTCGTAATTCTCAAGTAAAGGCGAATTTTAGCAAGCAAAGGCGAATTCTTTATCTATCTGCAAAGGCGATTTCTCCAATCACATTCTTTTGCAGGTTAAAAGTTCACTTTTTCAGCATTTTGAAGAATTCAAGGGCGATTTTCATAGAAGAAAGAGCATATAAAAAACATCTTTTTCTTCCTTGATTCTCAAATTTCTCTCAGATTTCAATTCGCATGTTCCTGAAATTGGCAAAATTCAACAAGTCTCAGCATCTGGATCATTTCTATATAACTTCCTCGAATTAAAATCGTGCGTTTGATTTTTCAGGAGTTTTTAACTTCAGAACATTTGTTCTTGAGTTTCTAATTTTCTGAACTGAAAACTCTTTGCATGGTCGACTAGAAGTTAGATTTTCGCATTTCTGACGTTCTGGGTTGTCTTAGAATCTTTTTCTGGACAAAACCCATATCTCAGATTTTCGCCGAAAATAACTCTTCAAAAGGCTATTTTTAGCCTCAGCAGACTATTTTTAGCTTTTGAGAAATCTTGTCAAAATATAGCCGTGTTCACAGTCAACAGGCGAGTTTTTCAGAGTGCAGTTCACGTAGACTGAATTTAAGACCAAATCGGTCTTAATTCGCGATTTCATCAAAAAAGTTGAGACCGATTTGTATCAAGTACTTTCAGAGGGTTGACAGGCGTAGTTACTCAAATCCATATGGTTGCATGCCTTGTATGGCCGATTGTCTTCCAAAGCCGGTTTAGAGGGTTGATACTGTTGGAATTTTGCGTGTGCAGCAAGTTCGTTTGCATTTCTCACAAACAGAGTGTGCGCAGTCAAATCTCGCAGTTTCGTCATGCAAAAGTGTCAGAAGCATCAAGCTGTAGAGGAGATAGTCGCCATCACTTCAGTTACGGAGCCGCCAAAGTTATGAGTCAGTGAAATGCTAGTTTGAGTGTGCAAAGGTTGCTCAAGTTGCTGACATTCAGATGCTGATGCAGTTAACCATCTCGTTGAGGGATTGGTTGCTCGAAATCACGATTAGTAGACTTCAGTTCCTACCTCTCAGAATAGACTTTATACACATGAGTTAACTTGGCCTTACCCTTTCAAGTTAACTCGTTGTTTCATCACATGCATATCTATTCTGAGATCAGCTTTATTCACTTGGAGTTTCATTTAGGGTTTTCATTAACTGATGGTAGTCTTCCAGTTAACTCGCTTTCAATAAGGACGTGCATGCTTGCACAATTGTCCATTTTTAGATTAGATGTTTCGGTTAACTGATGGTAGTTTTCCAGTTAACTGTATAGTTTACTTTATTAGGGCTTAGCAATAAATCTTGCATGCATTGCAAGACTATAGTTGACTCAAGGTGATTTTAGGGTTCCCTACACCTTTCAACGTCTATAAATAAGAGCTTTTGCTCATTTGTACATAACTTTTGCACGAGAGAGAAATATATGCGTGCCTACCTTGCCCTCAATATTGCTCGTTCGTATTTGTTCATGCTTTTTACTATTATGATGAATTGCTATGCCACATAGGGTTTCATGCAATTATGATGGTGAATTCTTGCTTTAGTTAGATATAGTGGCTAGTTGATCGTAGATTGTATGCGTGTCTCGCCAATGCAATTTATTATCCTAGTTGGCTATCCTTCATGTTATGTGTTCAATAAACTTGTTCAGATTAAGTTGATAGTTGTGCCACCTTGCCTTCAAGTTGAGGATTTGTTCTTGGTTATCGTATGATGTGTGTGAATAATAAACTTATTCAGATTGAGCTGATAGTTGTGCCACCTTGCCTTCAAGTTGAGAATCTGTACTTAGTTTATCGTATATTGTTGTTTCCAATATGCCTATTTAGACAAGCAAATAGTTGTGCCACCTTGCCTTCACGTTGTGAGTATGTACCCGGCTTATCGTTAGATAATCATTCCTGCTCCATTTCCTCATGCTCTGTTTTCTTGAGGAAACTGGATAGATTTAAAGTAGTTAGCTTAGTTGTAGTTGATGATCTGCGAAACTAGAAAATCCTTAGCTGCAACGTTCTTGGTTTTGTTAACCTTGTGCCTCTTCCAACTGAGACAAAAAGACAGGAGATAGTTTAGATTACTTTTCCCTTTCCAAGGCATTTTTTTTAAGCACAACGAGGGAGCTTCCCCTTCTAAGTTGAAGAGCACTCATTGCGTAGTGTGCATAACTGTCCGTACCAACTTATACTCTAGAGGTGTTAGTTGTTACGCCAACAGAGTGTATGGCTAAAACGGGGACATTACAAAGAGTTCATAACGACATTGAAGGTTTTAAAGACTCACATTTATATATCCTTTAAAGATTCGGGTGAGCAAATGCCCTAGACCAGCTTCTAATTAGAGAGGAGAAGATTCAGTGTAATCAGATAGGTCAAGTTTTTCAAGTAATTTTGAAATAGTTCAACTAAATCCTGATTCAGATGCAAATCATAGTCAGGGATGTTTTCGATTGCAAGTGAAAAGAAAGGTTCAAATTCACTTTACAAAATTCCTTTATCAGAGTAAACCCCAGATGATGATATAAGACCCAATTTCATCTTCTTTTAGTTATTCTAGAAAGATTAAAGTATTTACTTTCATTTCAATAGGTAGTCACCAAGATAGATTCATTGTTCCAAACATACATGAAGCAATTATTAATGTGCCTGATTAAGAAGATTCAAACTCGAAGATCCCAACTCTTTTGCCTGAAGAAACGTCAAGCTACAAGGCCACCAACACTTTTAGAAAAGAGAGAAGAGGAAGACGTGGAAACAAGAACTGAAATCACCACCTCACGAGAATTTGAAATGCAGATTATTTTACGGACTGAACCACGCACAACTTCCATAGATGATAAACAAAATGATGACTAAAGAAGACGCCAACGTGTATGGAGAAGAGACGGAAATAATGGAATAAGTTCAAAATTGAAGAATGCGATTACAATGAGAGTTCTCCAATAATTAGAATGTGAGATAATGAATGGCAACAGATGAATAAGATGAATGATTTGTGAATGGAGCAAAACCAGCTTAATGTATGAGCCAAAAACAAGAATGACGATACCACAACATTCACTCAAGCGAATGCCAAGCCCAGACTTTGTGAACTTTGCCAAAGAAAAAGAATGAAGAATTCTCCAAAAGAAAACGATAGACTCCCCATATACCGCTCAAGACACTCGACCAAGAAACCCCTCAACTGCCTATGATCTTGAGCATTTCCAACATGAGAGGGTGGCAAGCAGACGAGAGTTTCACTTCCAAAACACCGACTCCCAAATTCAAATCAATTTGATTTTTGATGTTCAACCTTTCAAAGGTTTTCAAATTTAAATCGATGGCATTTAAATTATAACCATTATTATTATTTTAATATTTAATGACCATTTGCACTTTCCTTAAAAGGTGATTATTGATATATATTTTTTAAATTGACTTGCTTAATCCATAATTATATTAAATTACTTATGGCCAAGTTATGACTTTGATTCACTGTCTTACACCGACTCAAGGTTTGATGATAAAATTGATCCTTTGTTAACCACGTCCTCTGCCTGACGATATTCCCTTTTCTCTCGTGGCGTCGGCAATCCTGCATCCACTGACAAGAATTATGGTTAGATCGTTCTCAACGTTAATATATATATACACATATTTAAATATAGTCTCATGAACACATTCATTTTCACATGAATAAGAAAATCACTCGCATATATAAGAAATTCGTTTACATTTACAGTTATGACTAAAAAAACAATTATTTTATCCTCAATTTCACATTCACATGAAAGAAGTTACTTGCAACTAACATAGCGACCGTGATTCCATTGTCATAAACATGTTTAAGTTATAGGGGATGTAACACATAAATTAGCAAGAGAACTTCCAAAAACGAGCAAACCAAATTCATTGAACAATGCAACTCAAAACCACGAAGCTACATTGTCAAAACATCTGAAATGTATCTAGGATTGATAGCAACAACATAAACTCCAAATTGGCACAATGGTGATTCCTGATATGAAACCTCACCAATCTAGTTAGGGATTATCTTCCAAATTTGAATTCAGACAACTAGAGAGGGTGTTTGTCCTCTAAAGATGATGGAAGAACTCACAACTTCAATCCAACAACATAATGACATCAATCTATAGCATGTCCAAAATGAGCCTTGGCAACACCTTAAATAACTTGGAAGATGAAATGGATCCAACCTTGGCTGTTACAACTACTAGATTTTGCAACACTTGCCAAAATGCAATAGCAGGTCGGGAGTTCGCAAAGTGCAATTGCAAGGGAAAAACCTGCAAATGCGGTTGCAAGGAAAAAACATGCAAATATAGTTGCAAGGGAGAAACCCGCATAGCTAGATCAATAAGAAATCCAACTTCAGGTTTAGTAGGTCGAAAAAACTGTACAATTATACATGGTGATGTCATCATCTTGCTAGAGCCGACTTATGTCATGCTGATGTCATCAGTGGAACTATTTATCCGAACTGGTTGAATAAACTTGCCAATGTTCAATTCACTTGATTCTTGTAAGGAAAGCTAGATGCGGAAGCAACTCTCCTAGCGTCAAAACCTCAGGGAAGAATGCAAAGACACTTTTAAATTTTTACAATTATAGTCCAATTAAGATGCACTAGAAAGAGATTACTGAAACAGAGAAATAGACAAACACATATGAACACCAGATATACGTGGGAAAACCCTTACGGGAGAAAAACCCACCACACCAAGAGAAGTCACTTTGTATTACAGTAATAAAGATTACAAATAGAGTTCTGACTTATCTTTCTGATGTCAGTTTACAGCAGCATTCACCATGAACAACCTTGTTACAAAACATTCACGTTACAGTCTTCACAGAATAGAATTCATCCACTGATCATACAATCACACAGCAATCCGTCGATCCATCGAACTAGACATCATCTACAACTACTGAGTAAATCCGTGACACCCCTGTTTGTCAAGCTTCCTCTCAGTAACGGCTGCAACAGTCCAACTGCTAGTGGTTCCCATTTGACTTCTTTGATTGGCCAATGACTCACCACGTAGGATGGTCTTCTCTCGGTCAAAGCGATCAACCTGTGTTGGCATGTCGGTGAGACACTAACCGTGTCTCCCCGATGCCACAAGACTTAACCATCGATGTTGCCAAGAGTCATCCTTATCGCCAAGATGTTACATCGAGTCCAGAGAGCTATCGCTAAGACTTATTGCTTTCGCTGAGAGATCATACCAAGTCTTTATGTTATACCGAAATGTTCAATAGTCGGCAAGACTTATCGCTTTCGCCAGGAGATCATACCGAGGTTCAAAGTTACTCCAAAGTGCTCATCTATAGCCAAGACATATCGCTATCGCTGAGACGTTACACTGAAGACTTAAGTCATACCGAGCACCAAACAACAGTCGGCAAGACTTCTGTCCATCGCTAAGACTTCATACCGAAGTCTTTGTGTCACCGCGAAGACTCCAAGTGTATCCCCGTCGGCGAGACCTTCATCAGTCGCTGAGACTTCATACCAAAGCCTCCACCTTCGACGAGACTTCACTTAGTCACTGAGAGTTCTTCCCGAGACCGTTGGGTTACCCCGAGTGAATACTGTCGGTGAGACATTCCTATCGGTAAGACTTCTTACTGAACACCCAAGACTCTCCCCGAAGGCTTCAATAGAAAATGCTGTCGGCGAGACTTTAGCTATCGCTGGGACTTCACACCGAAGTAAGCCTTTTGGCCAAGGGTCTCCCTGATATATGATATGAATGGCCTGTCGGCCAGAGATCTCCACTTGGTAGGAGGTCATACCGAACATGTAATGTCCCCATTTTAGTCAGTTCTTGGGAACAGTGTGTTAGCCTATTTCTTGGACCCTTGTGGGCTAACTGGATTGGTTAGAGGTTCAGTGGCATTTTCTGGAGGAGTTTTGTCGTTCTCATTTTCAAAGCTCAGTGATTGGCTTAGAGCAGACATTGGCAGTTCAGGGGTTGACAGCTTCTGACGGCACAAAATTATATGGAGTTTTGAGAGAGTTATGGATTTTTAAGTGATTTGAGTTAATTATTTAACTTAATGCTTTATTATAAAGTCAAATTGACTTTATACATATTACATCACTTAAATATTTCATAAACGTGATTTAAAATTAAATCACTTATGCATAGAAGTGGGTGCCCAAGTATTTAACTTGAAACTATTGAAAAGTGATTTAAATATAATTTAAAATATTTAAATGATTGCAAGTGGCGTCACTTTCTTGAAAGTCGTGCCTTTTGGGATATAAGGCATTTTGGCAATGAGAAACTCTATTCATGATTATTTCGACTTTGCCTTTGGGTTTTCTTCTGTGCTTTCCTTTGTGATCAGGGTTTGAGCAAATCTTCCATTGGAGAACGAGATCTCTTCAATGTTGAGCATTTTTGAGACTATGAGAGACCAGTCGAATTAGTGCAACTGTGAGGGCTTCATTCAGAGGTTCTACATGCTACAATCAGAGTTTCATTATTCAGTTTTTACATGTTTGCAATAAGGGGGTTTTTGCACTTGAGGCGTCCTCTTCAGCAATTCAACAGCTTCTAGCTTTGGCTCTTCAGCATTTTACTTGGGCCGTACTCTTACATTGGGAAATGTGCCATTTAAAGGAGGCGTGTGAAGTAACTTGCTAAAACACCTTTCTCTTGGCTTCTTTTTGTGTTCCATTCTTGGCATCTACCTTTCTCAAGAGCCTGTATCCTGTTTCGAAGAGGGAGAACTCAGATTTGGAGGCTAGGCGTCCATATTTGTCAGATTTCACCATTCTTGGCTAGCAAGTTGATTTGTCTTTTTAAATAAATAATCTGGAAGCATTCTGGTATGTTTATCACTTGTGATCTATTTGTTACTGTTAAATAATATCTTCTGCATTTCCATTCTATAGAAAATAGCCCAGTTTCTCAGTTTATGAGCTTTTATATGATGCGCCCCTTCTCTTCTGTCTACAAACTTTCTCTTAAAAAACTAAAAAAACACAATAAGATTTAAGAAAATATTGGGGTTTGAGTTGTGAGCCAACAGGGTTCATCACAGAACACAACATGTCATAGCGATAGGATCATTCGGTGAGACTGAAGCAAGGTCACAGCGACCTGACCTGTTCAACAAGATTCAAACTGCTAGTCGGCCAGACACAAAAGATGTCACACCGACTTGGCCCTTTCAGAGGTTTCAGCTTGTGGGATTGAGGCACACATTTCCAACAATTCTACCTGTAAGTTCAAATGACCACTAGGGACCTGTAAACTTCCAATGTTTAGTTCACTTAGCCACAAGTTACCTGCAAGCTAGTAAGATGTCAATTTTCAACAAGGTTAGATGGCCATGAGTTTCCCACAAGGCTAGATGGCCATGAGCTTCCCCCAAGGCTAGATGGCCAAGTTTCCCCAAGGCCAGTAAGGTGCAAATTTTCCGCAAAGTTAGATGGCCATGAATTTCCGCAAGGCCAGATGGCCACAAGTTTTCTGCAAGGCTAGTAAGGTGTGAATTTTCTTGCAAGGGTAGATGGCTACTAGTTTACTGCAAGAGTGAAAAACCCAACAGAATTGGTTGTGTGGACAAAACCATCTAAATTGAATTGAACAGTCTAGATCAAGGGCACTTCCTTTCAAAAGTTTGGTAGCAAGTCAAAAACCCGCAAAGCTATAACTTGCTCAAAACTCATTAGAACTTCACCAATTTTAAACTACAAGTACCTAATTGTTTCTTCTTCAAGGTGATATCATTAGGTTACTCTTACCCCATACCGGCTAGCCCACGAGGATTTAGAAAATAGGCTAATTGTCACCCAATTGACTAGGCTTGAGAAGGGGACAATACAGGTATGGTGACAAAAGACAGGACAAAGATTGATAGGAAGGCAAGAAGTTTAATTTGACTTTGACTTTTAGATTTAGTGTTGTTGAATATCTTTGGAGAAACCAACACTAAGGAACTATGGGATAAGATATGGTCTTTGTATCCAACAAAGTTTATAGTTAACATAGTTTTTCTTATAAAGCTTAGTCTTGTTGCTTCTTATTTGAAGTTTTTTATATTTTGGCAGATGCAGTTTACACTAGGTCAGAGAAGAAAGTAGATCCCATTGATCCTTTCTTTCAAACACTTAATCAAGCATCGCCTAGTGAAGGTTCTTCACCAATAGTTCTTGAACTTACTGAATTTTTTTTGTGTTGCACAAAGAACCACTCGGTAAAACAAGGGGTGATCACAACGCCAATAACAACAACAATGGGCCATTGACACTTCCTTTACCATTGGCAGACAACATTGGTCAATTGACATTTGAAGTATGCCATGATTTCCCACATGGGTTAAGAAAGGGATTTCCCTAGTTTCATGGTGACAACACTCATTTATATGAACATATTTCAGCCTTTACTACAACATGTAGTATTTTAGGATGGCTCATGAGGATGTTGCAGTTCAACTTTTTGTCCAATTGGTTGGAGAAGCAACATAATGGTTTCACCTTCTTGTCATAGGATTGATGACCAATTGGTCATACAAGAAAAGTTTTTGACTTGTTTCAAACTGGCAAAGGATAGTCATATCTTATTCACATAGCTCTCAAGTGCAAAGCTAGATGCCAACAAGTTGATGATGGATAAATTGCAAGGTTTGATCACCTTGTTGAAAGGATTAACGCTACTCTAAAACCTTCTTTGGAGATCCTTCTAAGTTGTTTCATCAATGCATTAGAGCTAAAGATTGCCTTTCTAATCAAATGCAATATGATCAATGAGTTCGGAAGAAGCTCAAGAACAAGCTATCAAGTTAGAAAATGACATAATCACCACTAGTAAAATTAAGAAGGATTCAATCAGACCATTGGTCCAAAATTTTGCAAATCCTTTATTGTAGAAAGTGGTGAGTGAAGTGACCATCATGAAGCAACAACTTCCTCAAAATGTTTTGGTACAGCAGTAGCAACGACCTCCATGCAAATTTTTTGGTTCTTCTAATAGGATCAATATCACAAGACTCACTTGGAATTGGCAAGACTTGACGCGTCTTGAGGTAGTGTAAAATCCCTTACTAAATTTTCACCAAACTTTGCACTCTTTCCTAATAGGCATTTTGTCAAACAGTTCATATGCAGAAGTTTATGGAGGGTTTTCTGTATGTTTTGCTTGAGTAATTCATTTCCCAACATCGAGGTATATTTTCCCATTCATGTTTGCAAGTTAATATTGGAAAGACAATTTATCAAACAGTTGACATGCATTCAATTTTGCTGTATAAATCATAGAAATGAATATACAACCTGCTGGTTTGATGATTACACTTCAAAAAATAGTTCAAAGTATTCTCTGACCTCTTGAATACAAAAATGAAAATTTTCACAAGGTTTGTAGTAATAAATATGCAAGTTTCAGCTTGTATCGATAGCTTCAGAGTTGCGTCAAATACCTTACAGCCGCACCCATTGAAGGATTGAAAGCGCTAGAAAAAAAACCAGAGTCAGCTCCATAGAATGTCCTCACGTACCCTCCAAATAGCCTCCAAAGTGAAGCCTTACTATATATATTGGAGCACCCAACAATAATGGCAACTCATGCCTACCTACAGGTATTTATACTGCCCCAAGTCTTTAAGAAGAGGTCGCCTAACTGAAACTAATCTTCATGCCCAGCTAAATGCATATATTATTATTCATTCCTTAATCATAGGCCATAGCATTGTTGAAAACCCTTGATCAGCAATAATAATCCCCACATCCAGCTCATGGACCGCACGAGTTCCCCATATAATGGTGTCACAATTAGTGAAGGAAGATTTGAACAGCCAAGGAATATTTAATGCCTCCAACTTTGATATAATAGCCACGCCTCAATCATAGAAGTGTCACCCAACAAAAGCAAATAAAATCGTCCAATTACCTTGAAGGTTCAACGCCTAGCAAATATAAACATTCCTCCTCATATGTCGCCAACATATTTTTCTTGGAAATTCTTCAAAACTTTCAAATTGTGAAATTTGTCTTGGAACAAGACTTCACAAATTTCAATCTTCAATCATTGAATCCAATTGTGAAACTTGAGTGGTTCCACCTACAATCAGCTATGGTAGGTCTTCCACTACCGAAACCAATTTCCCTTAGGATTTTTCATCCTAGGGCTTTGCTCCACAAGAAGCTCTCAAAATCCACAATAGAGAAATAAAATCAAGCATGAGCAAATGAGCTCCCAAATCCACTTTATATATTTTTCTGGACGACCTTGTAAATTCCTGCTTAAAATATTTCATTAAAGATCAAATAATAAAGTGACCTTTTTTAATTTTTCCTTCAATTGTCACTTAAGTCACTTATTTAAATTGATTAAAATAAAGCTATCCGTAAAACGTACTTTATTGGACAACTTTAAATTAATTAATTCAATTTATTCCTTTATGTCTTGAAATTAACCTACGAGAATGATATATATTATAGGCTAAACAGACTCTTTCGGCTACTCCTCGGAAGGGGACATTACAGGTAGGTAGAGCAAAATGGGTCTCAAGGATGAGTCTGCTAGACTCACTAGATTTGATGAGTCCCGACGGCAAGACTCGGTTAAGTTCATGAAAATGAGGGAAAAAAAGCATAAAAAATTGAAAATGCTTGAATGTAAAAGCATGAAAGTCAAGTGTTTTTTAAAGGGTTTTGGGGGACTTTTGGAGGATGGTTAAAAGTGATAAAATTATGAAACATGGCATGTGCCATGATGGTTTGTGTGGTCTTAAAGGCTTTAATTTGGGCTTGGTGGTGGGGGCTCCACCCCTTGACCCTGCCCTATATCGTGATAGGTAGTGCGCTTGGAGTGCTACCCCTAGACCCCGCAAGGGGCATTGCCCCTCAATCCGCTAGGGGTGCTACTCCCAAATCCCTGCTCTAATTTTAGAAAACAAAGAAATGAAAATCCTTTTGGGCCATGTTGGATGGAAGAGCAACATTTTTCATTTTTGGACTTTTTTCCAATTAAATTCTTAGCGATCAAATTACATTTATACTTCTAGTTTGCTAAGTCAAACCCTATCCTAAGTAATGCTCCTAAGGCTGTAATAGCATATGTAGACTTGTTTGAGATACAAGTGCATGACTCTACTTGAGCTAGTAACGTTGGCTTGAGGGATAGAAGCTCCTTTCTACCATAGCTCATGACTCCATATTGTGATTTTTTCTTTTTATGCCATGGATATCATAGTCCATGAGTGTTGTACACCTTAAACACTTAACAATATTTATATACCTAAACATGTTGTTTTCTCTAGCTAAAATTCACTTTCATGCTCATGTGTTGATGTATGCTTGTGTAAGTGATCAAAGTAGTTTCTATTTGATTAGTTTATTGTTTCTTTAAATATTATTTATTAAAGTGTGCATGGAACAAGTTTTAAATTCTTTAAAATCTTTATGTTTCATGGTTTTTTTTTAATTTGTTTGAGTCTTGGTCGAGTTTGGGTGCCAACCCTTGAAATATGCTAACCAATTTTTTCGAAAGATTTACACAACATAAACCAGCACTAACCAATTTGATTAGTGTTAGCTCCAAATTGAAATCCAAGTTGAAAAGATCTCAACGCCAAGAATGCACACTCAATCCCAAGGAAGGAGAGGTGTTGTCATATGGCGGAGCAACTACAATACAATAACTTGAAATGAAGCAAACTCAACGTCAAGAATGTGCACTCAATATCCCATTGAGGGCTAGGTGCTAACATATGATGGAGTGATTAATTGAAAACTGAAACTAATAGGCGGATAACCAGCCATGAAGCTACAACAATCTAATTCATCCGCTGCGGCGGGCATCCACTGAATAGTGGGGATTCACCACTTGAGAGTGGGTACAAAGAGATAACAAGTTCGTTCTCCACACTGGCGGTAAACCATCCTGGGGTAATTAATAAGAAATTAAACAAGTAGTTGCAGCAATAGCATGGGTTGGATTAATACTACTATATCACAACCTTACAAATCAAAAAGACTGCAAATACGAGTATTACAATGATAGAGAAATAAGTCAAGAAGAGAAGAATGAATACTAATGATGTTCCTTTACTCTTCCAATGATAGAATTAAGACCAAAACAGAAATCATATGAATCTGATATAAAAACAGAGTTTTTGGAATTCTGATCAGCAAATTGTAACTTCATAAAATGTTCATAACTTCATCAAATTACCTCTGATTTATGTGAAACGAAGACCAATGTGTTACTGGAGGATAGGCGCCCAAGTTCTGATGAAGAAACAGCAAATAAAACTCAGCATTTAATTTCTTTTGCACAAATCCCAATGTCCAGAATGGTACGGCCTTGAGCTAGGGCGATTTTGCAAGTAAAAATCAGAAACTCAAAATTAAAATCTGAAACTCTCCAAAGATGGTTGCCTTGGGTGTAGAAATGGAGTGGAAAAGTACCCACAAGCAAATTAAATTCACTCCAAAAGCTGTATGCAAAAACCACCTTCAGTTGTGACTGTATCAGCAACTTCAAAACTGGAAATTTCATCAAAAATCTTCATCTATTGAGCTCAATCTGCTAGTCTGATTTGAGAAGCAGCAAAAGGCCAATTAGGTGTTGTATTTCAAACACGAAATTGGTAATTGGCTAGGAGGTAGCATCCTCGAAGCAAAACATCACTTGTCATTTTGACAGCATAACAGTATAATAGGCAAAATTGGATACCAAAGCTGAAGCAAAACCTTTATTTTATAGAAGCTCATAAAACTCTTCAAATTCTTTGAGAAGGAACACCAAAAGACACAAGAGTCTTTCCAAATTCCAAAAATCAATTAATTCTTCAAAATGGCATCCCTTTTTGCAAGCTAATAAATTTCACTTTATTAAAAAATATATCTCCTTAAAAGTGGCGTCCACTTTTTTCCAAGGCATTAGACACAAATTAAAATATAATAACACCTCATGAAGGCGTCCCCCTTCCAAGTCCCTCTTTTAAACACAACTTAAAGTTGTTCTCCTAGGCCAAGGGGTCAATTGCAATTTAAATTATTAATGCCTTAATTCACCAAAATAAATCCTTTAGAAGCCAGACTTGAATTGCATTAAATGCTCCAATTGAAAATGAAGACCTTGAAGACTGATAACTGCATACTGCCCAAAATAGAATTTACTATAAATAGTAAACTCCCTGAAAAGCCATAGAACCTCAGAACATGGAAACCCTAATTTTACCTCAAACGAGCCTACAGGTTTTCGGAATAGGCTGATGAGTGTCAGAATAGATCACTGATGAGAAGGGGACATTATAGTCTGCCCTCCTTGAGATTGCTTGTCCTCAAGCAACCAAAAAGATGGATGCAACAAAATCTGTTCTCCTTCCCATGTGGCATCTTCAATAGGCAAATTCCTCCATCTAACCAAGTATTCTTTGATTGTCCTTCTCCTCAAGGAACGTTCTCTAGTATCAAGAATCTCTTCAGGGATCAAAACTAACTGACCTTCCTCATCCAATGGAGGTAATTCTGAAGTAGACACAACATTGTGTCCAAGTGCCTTCTTGAGGCGTGACACATGTGTTGGCGTTTAAATTCGCACCTCTGGAATGCGGATTTGAAAACGGACAGCTATGCATAGATAAACTGCTCTTCAAATTAGGAGGGGAAGCTCCCTCTTGCTGATGGTGTTTGAAAGAAAGTAAACTAAAACTAAGTTGCCTATCTTTTTGATCAGCTTAGAGCACAAGGTTTTTTAAACACAAATGCCGCAGCTGAGATTTTCTGAAATAAGAAGTTCAACTACGACTTACTTAAACTAAAGACGTTCCTAACCTCTCAAGTAATAGCAGAGCAAGAGAAGTTAGAAATTAACAAGGTAGATTCTCTGACAAAAATACTTCAATAATCTCTCTTTCAACAAACACCTACACACTTCACTGCAAGCTGAAATAAAGATCATAAAAGTAGAACACTGATAACGGAAATCTGAGATTTTAGACCAAGGCAAAAGAGGCTCATGATTTTATTACTCAAATCTCTAAAACAAAGCTCACTTCTAACATGCCTTGAACAAGAAATTGCAGCTAAGGAGGCTTGCAAACTTATTCTTAACACAATAGAAAACAACAATCTTACTAACTCCTTGTTGGCTAAAGAGGCTCAACAATTTGCTTATCACAACACAAATGAACAATACTTGAGCAACAAATAGAAGGCACAATAGGCTCAGCGTTTTGTTCTCACTAGCACGGTTAAAAAAAAAATGAGCAAAGGCTCTTATTTATAGACAAGCAGAGGAGTAGGGAACCCTAAAATCTCCTTGCTTTCACAATCTAGGGCTTGCTCAGCAAGCAAGCTTTATTACTAAATCTAGAAAGAAGATAACATCTAAAACCCTAGAAAGCAGAAAAAGCGGGAAACGCCAACTATTACATCTTATCTTCTTTCTATCCTCAAAGAATGGATAAGGATTATTCCAAGAATAGAAAGAAAGCGGGAAAGAAAGCTTCTAGAAGAAAGCTACTTTAAAGCTCGATCACATCCGCTAGGAAGTTAGAGATTGTGTCCCGGTTCGGTGCATCTATGCCATCAACAGCAAAACACCGCTTTTCAAGAATATCTTCAGCATCTGCAATAGATCTCAGGAAATCTTCGACCTCATTGGCCGCTTTATCGAACTTTGTGACATCACTGAAATATGGCCTATCCTTCCGCCAACTGGACTGCAACTATGAACAACATTCTGGAACTATTTTGCACCTCCTCAAGCCCGACGTAGGAACCGTCTTCAAGACTGTACTGAGAGGGGATCTCTATGACGAATTCGTTGATGAAAAGAAGAGCTTCAACCACCCTTTGTCTGTAGGTGATGAATTCTTCGGATATCCTCTCATAAGTTTTAACTTTGAAAACGTGACGCTCTCTCCAAGCAAGGATTTGTCTTTTATGCTCCTTTGAAACTGCTGAACCGTAGGCTGTGTCTAAATCAGCAATGATAATCTCATGCCTAGGTTTTACTTCAGCCAATGTTTGTTCAAATCCTTGGATGCCTTGACGAAGTTCATGAGCGTTTTCTCTCAACTGGAACATCCGAGCCAAGATCTCCTTTCCTCTGACAATGAAGCTCTCGATCCACTCCTGAGTCTCTTTCCCACATATGACCAGCTGTCTTAACTGATGGTGATCAGCTGGTGTCTCCAAGACCTGGGGCAGCAACTGGGTTGCTTGTGAAGAACCACGAACAAGGTTAGAAATGAAAAGCCTAAGCTGCTGATTTTCAGCCTTGAGGGCTGCCTTATCTTCTCCATCTTTTAGCACTCTCTCATGAAGGTTTTCGGATACAACTTTGAAGAGACTCAAATCTGCATGTCTGGTATTTCTACTGAGATTAGCCTTGACCATGACGAAATCATCCATATTTACCTCATCCCTATTCTTATCTTCTGGGGGCACTGCAGTCTCCACGACTATCTCGTTATCAGGATTCCTATCAAAGTGAACTTGCTTCTTTGGGAGGTTCCTGATAGATGTTATCGAGATCATCAACACTCACTTGATATGAAGGCCTTCTCCTAACCCTTCCTAAGGAGTTCTCAAGCCAAGACACAGTAGTATCTTTACTAACTTCCTCAGGAGGTACTGCTGCAATCTCTTCATCATCTTCGATATCAAGATCAATGTGAATTGGTGAAGAACCGGTCAAAGGTACAGAAACATGTGTTGAAGGTGGCTCCTCTGCTTCATTCTGAGGTATGAGCTCGTCAGGAGGAACTTTTGAATCAACTGTAGGCTGTTCCTATATGACTATGCCTGAGAAATCCAACCTTCTTTTTACATTTTTATTTGATCTACAACCTTTGATGCCATCTTGAGACTGACTTTTACCCTTTCCTTTCGCCTGTGTTCTGGAAGAAGAGGGTATTATCCTTGGCGGCTCTGCTATTGGAATGGAGTTCTTCCTTTTAAGCACTAAGAAAACCTTACTATGCTCAATTACTTGTCTTGTTCTATCTTCAACTGAAAGAGATTCCTTGTTTGCCCAATTAACTTGTGGAAGAGGCTGATCCTCGATTCGTTTATGAGTGTACATCGGTAGAAGCACATCTTCATCATCATCAGAGAGCCCTTCTATATCTTCATTTAAACAGTTTTTCATCTGATGGAGAGTTAGCCTGCTGTAACTACGCCTTCGCACTTCAAACTCATCAGCACAGTTAGCCCAAAAATCTTCAAGTGCGGGTATGTGATTATAGTTCTTCTCCAATCGGCCAGCGTAGACACCATGAGGATCAAATGATCGCCTCTCACTATAGGATTTGAGGCCGAATTTATCTAACTCTTCTCCAATTGTCCTGGCATCTGCAGCAGTCCTGCATGTATAAATACCCAACCCTAATGGAAAATGAAGAGAGGGTTTCTTTCTATTTCTCAAGACTGTGTGGACACCGTGAGCCTGCCTCAGGAATTCCATGAAGATGACCTCATCTGACGGATACCTTGGCAACATGAGCGGGGCACCTGAATAACCATAGACCCTAAGATAGGTAAAGGTAGGAAACTGTATAAACCAATCCGCCCATTCCGCCATTGCTGCCCTGGCAACTGAAGAGATGCGGACGTGCAATTTGTTGTCTAAGTCCCGCACTGTGTACATCAAGAATGCCTCGTTCACCCTTTTGTAGTGGTGCAACGACTTTATGAATTCCAACTGGGGATAATAGTTATATATGTGTTGTACGCTCAATGATCCCTCGGTGTTCAACCCTCTGAATTGACCTTGATAGGCCACTAGGTAGACTAGGTATGACACCATGTGGAATACATGAAACTGGAAGTATTCTGTTATTTGCTGATGTAGGCAGTCACTAATCAAAGTAGGCCAATCATAAAACTCGGTCTTCTTCATAATGTGAGGTATGGCATAAAACATCCAAGGTTGGAACTTGGTGGCGTCTTCTGAGCCAGTGACCCTGTTGAGCAAAGTGATGATGATGGCAACCTCGTCCTTGAACTCTCCTTGCCCGACATTCTTGGGCAATGTCTTATGTTTTTCTTCATCCATCTCTGTGCAATCTTCTTGCTATATTTATCTTTATGCATATTCCACATCTTCTCACATTCATCCCTTGAAAGAGTTACGCTTTTAGGCCACGGGGGAATAGAAAAACACCTTTCGACCATGTCAGGCTTTAGACTGCAAATCAATCTACCGTCTGCTGACTGGATCTCCCTAGTAGCCGGGTTGTAATGCTTAATGCAAGTGATTATGAACTCAAGGCTCTGAACTGATATAGGAATAGACGCTGCTGCGAGGAGTCCAGAATGTCCCAAGTTCTTGATTGAAGTGTTGCCTGCTCTCTCCAAGGCATGTAAATCGAACACCGGCTTGACATGATGCAAGTCTGTCTCAGCTGTTTTGATATAATTGTGAAAGAGAACTGATTCGGACTTGAAAACATTAGGAGTGTACTCCATTTCAGAAAACTCAAAGAATGATTGTAAACTCGCCTTGGTTCAGACAAGTCTTAAACAACTCAACTATTTTTAGAATGCTGATTTTTGTGCTCCAACGGACAAATTTTTGAGAAATTTTTCTGAGATATGGGTTTTGTTCAGAATATCGATACAAGACAACCCAGATCGTCCGTTTTTGAAAATTTTGAATTTTGCCTGAAAAAACAGCAAACCCTAATTTCTTCAATTTTTTCCGAAAAAAACTGGCATCTGGGTTTTGTTCAAATATGATTAGAAATGGACCCAGTTGATTGGATTTGCAAAACCCTGACGTTTGATCGAAAAAGCAGCCAACCCTAGGTTTTTGAACTTTCTTGAAAAAAGCTGCGATATGGGTTTTCTTCAGAAGACTGATTGGAAAGGACCCAGATGATTGAAATTTGAATGCACTGAGGTTTTCACTGACATGCAAAATAAAAGCACTTGCTGCAATTTGATGAAGTTTCTTGAAAAATTCTTCAGAAGGTTGAGGCAAAAAGACCCAGATGACTGGAAAATTGAAAGCCTTGGCCTTTTGCTTGAAAAATTTGATCTTCTGGAACAAAAAGAATGAAAAAGCAAGGGTTTATGCTTGCTGGTCTGAAAAATCTGATATAAAACAAGCAACTATGGATTCTTGAATCACAAAAATTCTTCAAACTTGCTGCTCCAACTTTCTCCTCTGGATGCTACTTGCAAAAATAATGAAAAATACATTGAAAAGAAGTGTTAAATAGACTTAGGTTTTGATTTAGGTTTTGCTTTCTTTTTGCTTTTATTTCAAAACCCTAAATCTCAGCCCCTTGAACTTGGACGCCATCATTCTCTTCTTTCATTTTTTGAAAATTTTGAAAACTCTTGAAAATTCTCTAAGGCATGAAGATTTGGGCGCCTTTCTCCAAGAGGGGCGCTTATTTTCATCAGTGTTAGTCAAAATTTTGATATTTTCAACTTTTCTCCATTTTGACATGCTACTTCGCCTTTGATTTCCTGTTGACAGATCAACTCGACAGGCGAGCTGAGTGATTCACGGCGGAGCTTGACTGAAACTGAGAAGGATGTTCTGGAGGCACCTCATGCTAAAAACTTGATTTTGACCTTCGAATTCACGGGTGCACATTCCTTCTAGGGGCACTCAACTTCTTCAGTGTTAGCCATTTTTCTGATTTCCAACTTCTTCCTTCTCCCTTTGATTTTCTGATGAATCTTCGATTCCGGGAACAACGCTGATCCGACTGACTGTCTGAATATTTCGTTGGATAGCCAGATTGATTTCAGTGAGACTTTCTTGGGTGCTACTTCTGCAAATTCCATCATTTGAAGGCCTTAAAGTTTGGGCGCCTTTCCTCAACTGGGGCGCCCACTTCTACCAGACTTAGAAATTTTTTCAATTTATTCATGTCTTTCACTTCGACGGGCGATCTTGTTGAATTTTGAGCTCTGGGCGTCGGATTGATGAATGTTTGGACTCGTTGCGAAGCTAAGAGGATTTTAGGAGGGGTCTTCTAGAAACACTTCTGTCAAAAAGCAGATTTTAGGTCCTCAAAAGCTTGGGCGCCCTTGGCAAGCTGGGGCGCCCAACTTCACCAGAGTTAGTTTATTTTTTGCATTTCTCACCTTTGCTTTCGGATTTCTCTTTTCAACTCTCATCGGACCCTCTGTTCAGCCCTTTGAATCGGATGACATGCGAGCTCTGTTTGTGGTGCTGGATAGCTCACTGGAAAGCCTGTTGCATTCTGAAGACATCTCGTTATAACCTTGACTGCAAGTTCATCTGTTTGAAACCTTGAAAAGTTGGGCGCCTTTCTTCACCTAGGGCGCCTAGTTTCTCCAGACTAGAAAAAATTTTCAATTTATCTTCTTCTTCAAGTTTCAGATCTTCATTCTATACCTTCCACTTTGACTCGAATTTGCCGGAGATTGGATTGTCGGATGCTCTGACGGGGATATCCATCACGAAGCTGACTGAAAACTGAGCAACTTTCATTGGAGCTCCAAACCCTAATTCACTCATTTGATGACCTAAAAAGGTGGGCGCCTTTCTTCAACAGGGGCGCCCAAACTTAGCAGTGTTAGAAAATTTTCATGACTTTTCAACTTTCTTCCTCGTTCCTCGTGCATGTTCATCATTTCACCTTCTGCTGGAAGTTTAAGTGCTGAAATTGACGCCTGGCAGTCGGATGACCTCCATTGATGACCTCAGAGCTCCAGATATGCTTATGAAAAAAGCAGAATAGACCCAGTAGGGCAAAACTGATTATTTTGAGATTCTGACTGCACCAGCTTGATACGGACACATTTTGAGCCAATCAAAATCAGTTCGGACCCTATCGGACCAACTTTCTATTTTTAGAAAATTTTGTCAGTATCCGTTTCGAAAGAAACCCAGAAAAACCCAGAAAACGTTACTAATTTTAGAAAATTCCTAAAAATAGCAGTTTTCCTAAAATTTAGGGATGAAAAACTGAGATCTGGGTTTTGTAGGTTATGTTGCTCTTAGCAGACCCAGATTGTCAGAAATTGAAAATTTTGCGTTTTAACCCCTCATGCAAGACATGCACACCCAAATTTTGACCTTTTTGACTGATTTGACAAGACTTTTACTCATTTCTTCAAAATGTCTAAGTGTAACAAAAATTTTAATTTTGGGGTACAACAACATGAAAGACGTTATGCACCTTGCTTTCAGCTAGAAGCTCCAACTCATATGCAACTTCACCAATCCTCTTGGTGACTTTGAAAGGACCATAAAAACGTGGCTTCAACTTTTTTGCACCACTCTTCTTGAGGGAAGATTGTCGATAGGGCTGAAGCCTCAAGTAAACCATGTCTCCTACTTCAAAAGATCTCTCAATACGCTGCTGATCAGCGTATAACTTCTGCTGGTTTTGAGCTTGTTGCAGATTTTCCTTTAGAGATTTTAAGATATGTTGGCTCTGTTGTAACATAGCCTTTGCTTGTGGAGCTCTACTATCACCGAACACTAAATCAGCAAAGTTAGTAGCATCATAACCATAAAGAGCCATGAAAGGAGACATCTTAATTGACATATGATAGGAAGAGTTATAACAATACTCTCCTAAATGAAGCCACTTAATCCAAGCTTTTTGCTGTCCTGAAACATAGTTTCTTAAGTAGCCTTCCAACTATTTGTTAACAATTTCTGATTGCCCATCTGTTTGTGGGTGATAACTAGTGCTTGGAGTAAGCACCGTCCCACTCAATCTGAAGATCTCTTGCCAAAAATACTAAGGAACTTACTGTCCCTATCACTGACAATAGTTTTAGGCAATCCATGCAAACGGAAAACCTCTCTAAAAAACAACTCAGCCACTTGAGCTGCTGTAAATGAAGTTGTGACAGCATAAAAATGAGCAGATTTTGTTAGTCTATCTACCACAACAAAAATACAATCACGTCCTTGCACCTTGGGCAACCCCATGATAAAATCCATTGCAATGCTTTCCCATTTCTGATTCGGAATTGGCAAGGGCTGTAACAGGCCAGCTGGATAAGAGTGTTCATTTTTATTCTTTTGACAAGTCGGACACTCTCTAATGTAGTTCAAGACTTCTTCTTTCAACCCTCTCCAAGTGAATCTTTCACGAATCTGCTTATAAGTCTTGAAAATCCCTTGATGACCAGCAAGGGGAACATCATGAAAAGATTGTAGAATCTTCTTTTTAAGCTTAGATTCAGGCACTAAAAAGATTCTACTTTTATAGAAAATTAAACCATCAACCAACTTATACCTTTCATTAGCCAATTGTCCTTCTAGTAAGCTGGTTGCAAACTGATTTTTAGCATAATCAACAACAATTAACTCCTTCGAATCTGCTAATAACTCACAAAGTGACTGCAAATGAGGCCTTTTTGAAAGAGCATCAGCCACTATGTTATTTTTTCCTTTGACATACTCAATGTCAAAGTCATACGCTTGGAGCTTACTTACCCATTTCTGCTGTCTTTCATTTAAATCTTTTTGGTGCATAAAGTGTTTAAGACTGTTATGATCAGTCTTAACAACAAATTTACTTCCCACCAAATATTGACGAAACTTAGATAATGCATGCATAATAGCAAGCATCTCTTTGTCATATATTGAGTAAGATTTTTCTGCTCCTCTCAACTTTTTGCTGTCAAAGACAATGGGGTGCTTGTCTTGCATAAGAACAGCTCCAACTCCCTCACCTGAAGCATCACATTGTAATTCAAAGGGCTTTGTGAAATCTGGTAGGGCCAACACTGGACATGAGCTCATTATGTGCTTGAACTTGTCGAAGACTCCTTGTGCCCTATCTGTCCATAGGAAGGCTCCTTTCTTAGTAAGATCTGTAAGGGGGGCTGCCATGTGAGAATATCCCTTAACAAATCTTCTGTAGAACCCGCACAAACCCAAAAATCCTCTCAAATGAGAAATATTCTTTGGAGGTGGCCAATCAAGGAAAACATGCAAAATATGCAAAACACATGTTTGCTAAGTGTCTATTTGGAATAAAGATTTTTCATTTTGTTGGCGTTTCAATTCACACCTCTGGTATGCGAATTAGAAACGGACAACTATGCACAAATAAACTGCTCTTCGAATTAGGAGGGGAAGCTCCCTCTTTGCTGATGTTGCTTAAAGAAAGTAAACTAAAACTAATTTGCCAATCTTTTTGTTCAGCCAAGAGCATAATGTTATAAAACTCTAGCACCATAGCTGAGATTTTCTCTTTTTGAATTTCAACTATGACAGCCTACTCTAATGACGTTTCTAACTATTCAAGTAAACTCAGAGCTTTAGAGTTAAAAATGAACAAGGAATGATTCTTTGACACAAAACTTACATAAACTCACTCTCAAGTTCTCAACATACACCTTAAGACTCATTGTACTTTTAGATCCAAGCTGAAATAAAGATCATATAAGCATAACACATAAAATGGAAACCTGAGACAGTAGATCAAAGCAGCAAAGCGGGCATAAGATTTCCTTTTCTCAAATTTCAAATAACAAAGATTACATTTCTGGGACAGAAGGATTGTAGCAATAATAGGCTTATAGTTTAGTGATCAACTAGAATACGTTGACACAGTTAACACATAAACTGAACAATAACTTGCAGCAAAGATAGGCATACAAGCTTGCTCTTACACAAAGTGAACTGACACTGAAGAACAACTTGCAAGCAAAATAGGCTCAGCAATTTGCTATTACAATAACCGTTAAAGAAAAATGGGCAAGGCTGCCCCTATTTATACACAAGCAGAGGAGTAGGAAACCCTAAAATCTCCTTGCTTTTACAACCAAGACTTGCCAACATGCAAACTTTATTTCTAAGACTAAAACAAGATAACTATCTAACAAACTATGAAAGCAAAAAACCAGGGAAAGTGCCAACTATTACAACTTAATATTTGTGCTTCACAAAGAATTGATATGCATGAGACAAGAATAGCAAGAAAACTTGGAAAAAACATCGAGTTAACTGCTGCTTTAAATCTATTTTTGGAGATCTTTGCTGTCCTGAGAAGATAACTCATCCATTAGTATTTTGGGAAACTAAATCCGCCAAAAAGGTGGAAACTGCCTCTTTGTTAGTTGATACTATCTAAAGCAATATTCCGATTTTCCAGGATTTCTTTTCCTTCTGCAATCGAACTTAGAAAATATTTGACAGCTTTAGCTGCTTTATCAAATCTTGGTAATTTTGGCGGCTCTGCAACTGGAGTGATGACCTTTTATAAATATATGATCTTTCTTCAACATAGCTTTTTACCCTGTGTTGACCATCTTCTGACATTCCTCCGTTTCTTCTGCAGCTTTTATACTTTTGAAACTTCTCCTGATTTTTCAATGGAAGAGTATTATTGTACAACTCTTTTCCACTAGTTGTCCTTTTGCTCATACCACACCTTTTCATGTTCTTTGACTGAGATGATGTTTTTTGTCCATGGTGGTATTGAAAAGCACTTCTCAACATCGTCCGGCCTAAGGTTGCAAACAACCCGCCCATCTGTTGTTTGGTTTTGAATTCCATGGGAGAATGCTGCATGCTGAAAAACTCGACTTTTGACTGTGTTGGCGTTTAAATTAGCACCTCTGGAGTGCTGATTGTAAACGTTCAGCTATTTCAAATGTTTTGCAACACTTCTTCATTATTTAAAGAGGAGAAGTCCCTCTCTGCTGGGAGCAATGCGTAAGGAAGGGAAATGTTAACTAAAGTTCCTATCTTTTTATGCTTCAGCGGCAGGACACAAGGGTGCACAAACACAATGCGTCGTAGCTAAGCTTTTTCTCTGGTTTTTGCAGATCTCAACTATGACTAACTAGCTTTTATCTATCCACTACCTTCAAGATAAACAGAGCATGAGGGTAAAGGAGCGGGAACGGGCTGGTTGGATCACCTGAATTCGCCGTCTCCTGAGAATATGACCGAGGCTCTGAACTCTCGGGTATACACCGGGATAAGGTTGGTACAAGCAAACACTCTATACGGTAAACTAGATCTGAGACCTGCCAAGGAGGAGGGACTCCTATCCGAGGTATGGGCTAGGAAATAGTTCACGAGAAACAACAAAATTTACGATGCCTTGGCCGACTAGCTTGCTAAGGAGGAGGGACTCCTATCCGAAGTATAGCTTGAAAGTCAATACATTGAACAACATCAAACGATAACCGTCAATAACAAATATCCAAGGAGGAGGGGCTCCTATCCGAGGAGGGAAATGAAACAACAAGCTATTTAGATACAAGACGTAGACATAACTCAAATAAGATGATCAAAATGCAAGCGCCTTCTGATATTCTTCTTCAATGCTTCATCAACGAATTACAAAAGTTGGGAAGGCAAAGGCATGAAATCATGCACAGTTACAATCAACCAACGAACTCTCATCCAAGAGTGAACAAGTATCCGCTTTCAAAGCTGTTGGCAACAATGGCGCAGCAATTTTGCATAGCAAGTAAAAGTTAAACAAATAATGAGCCCAAGGCTCTTATTTATAGAACTCAAAGGAGTGGGCAACCCCAAAATCTCTTTGAGTTAACAATGAGTTCTTGCCAATCAATTAGCAAGATTTATTCCTAAAAAGGGGGAACAAGCAGTTAACTGGAAAGCTACTTCAATTAACTAAAGTAAACAAAGAGTCAACTGGAAACTACTTCAGTTGACTGAAAGTAAACTAAAGGTAAACTTTAATGAAAGTATCCCTCCAAAATAGACATCCACATTTAGTGGAGATCTAAGATCCACAAATCATGGAAGTCAAATAGACATCCTTAATCAGTGGGATCTGACAATGCATGATTTAAGGAAAGTGGAGTTAAACTTGGAAAGAAGCATCAAGTTAACTCCAACTACATTTAATATCATCTTGAGTTGACTTGGAAAGAAGCATCAAGTCAAACTCAAGTCTCATAAATGCCACTTGGAGGGTGTATGGCGTCCTTTTTGGGTGCATTTATAATTCGCCATTAATCAGCAGTGTCTCTATCCATTGATTGACTTCATCAGCTTCTGGGGAGTTAATGCTCTGTAGGATGATGACGTGGCGTCGTAGCATGATCTCACCCGTTGTGAGCTGATTTCCGAAGTCAATACACTGAGATGCTGCCTCTTCAAACTTGGTTGATAAAGCTGCTACCTTAGCCAGCTTGCAACCATCTGGATCGTCAAGAAAGGTACTGCGGATGACATCCCTGAACTGGTTCTGTACAGTAACCATCTCGACGTATTCTCCTCCCTCCGCTGATATTCCATGCAAGGGAAAGATATCACCAACATTCTTGCGAAGTTGATAATAGTGGCAACAACCCGTCTGTAATCAATCAACTCTACTGAATGAGCGTCATAGGCTTTCACCTTGTACGCCAATTGTTCCTTCCAAGCAAAAAGATGTTGCTTGTTTTCCTCGAGTATACTGATTGATATGCCAATTGCAAATCTGCAATTGTGCTTTCGTCTTCAAGCCTCCTTTCTGCAATCCTTTGTTCTGACTGCTGGATCTCTGCACGAAGTCCATGTGCTCTATCCCGTAACTGGTATAGGTTTGCCAGTATACATCTACCCTTGAGAACAAACTCTTCCACTTGATCTCTCAAGTGTTTGCCGAATGTTATCAATTGTCGATGATTTTGTTCAGCGGGGAGATCTAGTAGTCCTGCTGGTAGGGCTGAGACGTTTGGCGTGCCATGTAACAAGCTGGTTATGTAAGACCTCAGTTTCTGATTTTCAGCCTTTAAGGCTGCCTTTTCTTTTCAATCCTTTGCCATCCTTTCTTGTGCGCTCACCGAAGCTATTCCAAGAAGGTCTGCCTCCACCTGTCGTGTAGTCTTCCCGAGGTTAAGTTGAGACAAAGTGTAGTCTTCGACTTGAACCTCGTGTATGCTTTTCTCCACTGGTGGGGTAGCAGTCTCTATGATGATCTCGCACTCTGCATTCCTTTCTATGTGAACTTGATTCTTCAACCTTTTCGCCGGCGTGTCCTGTGGGACGTGGTCGAATTCGGTAAAGTCAAGTTCATAGGAGGGTTTTTCCCTCTTCCTTCCTAGGAAGCCTTCAAGCCAAATAGAATCTCGGCGAACTTCACTAGGAGGGACGTGAGGCCCTTGAACGCTAGATGTGTGAGACTGTGCTGGAGCGATGTCTCTCGGTGGCGAATCCAAGTCGATGAGGACTTGCGTATGCTGTGATACTGGTGATATTGGCGGCTCTGCTTCCATAACAGGCACTGTTTCTGCTGCTGCTTCAACTGTTGTTGCTTCTGCCGTTGGCTCAGCCACTGGTTCTTCAACAACTACTGCTGTTGGTTCCTCTGTGATAACTTCTGCTGAATCAGGGGTAGCAGTCTCTACTCTTTGTTCTAGGGCAGCAATACCCGTGATTATTTCAGGACTATGTGTGGCTTTCTCCACTGGTGTCCTCTGTGTTCTAGGCTTTGACATCCTCATCCCTCGGGGAGGATTGCACCATTGCTTCTGTCTAGGTTTCCTTCTTGAAGTGGAAGGTGGTGTAGACTGAACCTGTGGCGGCTCTGTTCTGTGAGGTATCACCTTCCTAGACTTCTTGCTGTCGAGATAGAGTTGGCTATTTCTAACCACTCTACTCGTTCTTTCTTCTATAGATGTATCTTCTTTGGCATACCAATCCACTCTCGGGAGCGGTTGGGAGTCAACTGAATCTGCGAAGAATGAGGGGAGAATGACTTCCCCTTCATCATCTGACAGGCCCTCAATGTCTGCTGACA
This sequence comes from Sequoia sempervirens, assembly GCA_007258455.2. NCBI lineage: Eukaryota > Viridiplantae > Streptophyta > Pinopsida > Cupressales > Cupressaceae > Sequoia > Sequoia sempervirens. The sequence continues at coordinate 93,325 of VDFB02279271.1, forward strand.
TGAAATCAGCAATTTGTGTGAGTCTGAATCTGCTGTAGTTCCTTCTTCGCACTTCATACTCGTCTTTACAATTTACCCAATAATCTTCCATGGAAGACTTATGTGACGAGTGTTGTTCGAGGTGTGCTGCATAGAGTCCTCTGGGATCATAGGATCTTCTATCAATGAGATACTTGAGGTTAAACCTCGCTGTTTCCTGACTCATCATCTTAGCATCTGCCGCGAATCCACATCTATATAGTCCCATCTCAACGGGAAAGTTAACAGCTGTCTTCCTCTTTAAGCGCAAGTAGACATGAACCTCGGACAACTGTCTCAGGAATTCCATGAAGACTACCCTATCTGAAGGGTATCTTGGTAGCATGGCGGGGTGGCCAATGTAGCCATACACGCGTATGTAGGAGAACGTAGGGAATTGAATGAACCAATCCGCCCAATCCGCCATTGCCTCTCTGTGTCTGTGAAATACGCACGTGCATCTCATGGTTAAGCTCACGTACTGTGTGCATAATGAAGTTATCACTCGTTCTCTTGAAGTGTCGCTCCGCTTGAGTAAACTCAAGACGTGCGAAATGTTCGTGAACCTTCTGCACACCTAAGGTTCCCACATTGTTCAATAACCTGAATTCACCTTGGAAGGCTATCAAGTATACCAGGTAAGAGCACATGTGGAACCTATGAGCTTCCAGATACCCAGTGATTTGTCGGTGGAGTGTGTCACTAATCAAAGTGGCCCAGTCATAATATTCCCTCTTGCCAATGATTTTAGCAATGATATAGTACATCCATGGCTGGAATTGACGACCATCTTCTTCTCCAGTGATTCTATTGAGTAGAGTGATTAACACTGCGTACTCATCTTTACATTCTCCTCGTCCCAACGGCTTAGGCAAGCTTGCCTTTGTCACTTTTAGCCATTTTTCAGCCATAACCTTTTGACATTTGTCCTTAGCTGTCTCAAATGCCCTCTCACATTCCGTCACTGATATGACTTTGCTGTTAGGACATGATGGAATATCAAAACACCGTTCGATATCCTGAGGCTTTAGACTGCAAACAATTCTTCCATCTGCTGCTCTGATTTCTCTGGTGGTAGGATTGTAATGCTTGATACAAGCGATTACAAGCTCTACGCTCTGTAGTGTGATGGGAATTGATGCGGCCTGCAGCAACCCGGATTCTTCAATATTCTGCAATGTGATTTGATTCATGCCTTCTAGCTGCTCCAAATCAACCACTGGATTTACTTGGTGTAAATTTGTGTCAACTGTTTTCAAGTAATCATGGAGTAAGACCGTCTTGGTCTCGTATTGTACCTGGGAGTACTGCATCTTGAAAAACTTAAAGATTGACTGTAATCTTGACCTTGTTCAGATGATTTTCGGAAACCCTTGAAAATAGCGCCTCGCCGAGAAGTATTTTTCCGGAAAAAATCTGGCACATGGGTTTTGTTCGTGCTTCAATGCTGAACAAACCCAGTTCCTCAGAATTTGGATTCTGAAACTTTTTCGGAAAAACCCCCAAAAATAGGGGCAGCAAGTTTGCTGATTTTGGAAAATTTGTCGAGATGGGTTTCTCTGAAAAATAATGCTGAATCAACCCAGTTGATCTGATCTGATGTAGCCTGTTGCTTTTTCTGTCAAATGTAAGAAAACCTAAGACCAGAAGAGAGGAAATAGACAGAAGGTGGATTGGAAGTTTTATCTGATTCCCTGAAAAAAATCTATCTCTGGATCCAATCCTCAAAATAGCAATCCTTTTCTGCTTCAGATCTGCAAGAAAAATGAAGAACGGATGAAAACCTTGTTGAGATCTATCAATGGCGTCCTTGAGAGCTTGTGGCTGATTTGATCTCTTAACCTGCAATGAAATAATGAAATGGGACGCCTTCACCTTGAATATATATGTTTAAGCTTCAGATCCACAAATTTGGGGACCTAACTCAAGCTCAAAAGGTGATTTTGGCTTGATCTAAAGTTGAAAAGGTGATTTCCACCAATCGTGGAGTGATTTAGCCAACTTTAACTCAAAAACTCTTGACTTAGTCAACAAATTGAACCTTGACCTTTTTAGGCGTCCCTTTTGGTCTTTTGCAAGTTTTTAAATATTTATTCTCCTGAAAGCCCTCAGTTTGATCCTGAATCTAGCGTTGTCTGTTGATCCTGAGATGTCGCGGACACATTCACTGCGGAGCTGGATCCAAACTGGAAAGAAGTGCCTGGGAGACATGACGATGAAAAGCTGAGTTTAGGGTTTCAAAAGAATGGGCGCCTTTTCCAAGAAAAGGCTCTTTTGCTAATGCCTTAGTGAATTTTCAAACTTCGTTCTTCAGCCTTTTTAAATGACCTCTCGTGCTTTGATCTGGATTTCTCGTTGATCGAAGAGTTAGATGATTTCGCTTGATGTCTCATCAGGTACCCAGCTCTGTTCTGCCAAGAATGACTGACTTCAGAAAACCTGGATCTTATTTTAGGGTCCCTTTATTCAAGGGCGCCCCTCCTTGAAAAGGGCGCTTTTGTCTTTTGGCTTGATTATTTCCATCTGAAAAGTTGCCTACTTTGATCCAGATTATCCGTTGACTGCCCTGTCAGGTGTTGGTGCGCTCAGTTACGTTTCCGAGATCTACTTGGGCTGAAAAGGTTATCCTGGGAAGCCTTTTGTCCTTTGTCAGCATCTGGAAGTCCAAAAGAAAGGGCGCCTTTCTTTTGAAAAGGCTCTTTTTTTTCTTATAACTTCGCCGTTAACTGTGGTTTCCTGATATTTCCTCAACTGCCTCTTTTTGCTTCGTCAGCAGTTGCTAGTGATCTATTCATCGGATGATCTGGATGTTTGTTTCACTGTCGAGCCAACAATCAAACGTCAAGAATGACTGCTTTGGATGATCTTACTGACTGCATTTGACCTTCAAAGATCATGGGCGTCCCTGCTTGAAAAAGGCTCTTTATAGCATTTTGAGTTCTCTCCTTCGTAACGTTTCCAGAGTTAGTCAAATTTTGACCTTTTTCACTTTCAGGAATCTCCTTCATCAAACAGCATCATTTTTGACTTTTTTTCGCCATGGTTGCGTCGTTGAAGCTTTTGGAGTTTAACTTTCAGCACCTGGTACTGGCCAATCTGCCATTAATGGCTGCAGAGGTTCTAACTTTGTTCCTGAAAAATAGAAATAGGCCCACCAGAGTAAAATATGTCTTTTGATGATTCTGACTTGACCAATGTGATCGTGAAGTCTTTTAATCCTATCAAAATCATTTTCGATCATTTCTGGGAAAGTCCTATTTTTGGGGGTTTCCCTGAAAATAGGGGCGAAAAACCCTAATTTTCAAATTTTCAGAATTTTGCACGTGTTCTTAGACAGAAACCCACCAAGATTCTATGATTGGTTTGACCTAAAACTGACTTAACATGGCATTTTAACAAGATTTAGCTCAATTTATACAGAATGCCAAAAAAATAATTTTGGGTACAACAGACTGTAAACTTGACTATGCTTTGACAAGTTCTACACAAAAGCTAAAAATAGCTTGCTGATTTTTCTTCTTCAAACGGGCAGATTTTTCAAAAATAATTTGAGATATGGGTTTTGTGTAGAATCTTGTTGCAAAGAGACCTAGATTGTCTGATTTTTGAAAATGTTGATGGCTGGTTGAAAAAGCAGAAACCCTAAAATTTTAAGATTTTCCCAAAAAAAGCTGAGAGTTGTGTAGAATCTCGTTTTGGATGAACCCAGTTGATTAGATTTTGAAAATATTGAAGATTTCTTGGACATGCGTGAAAAAAGCAGGTTTTTGAAAGTTGAAATTTTTTCCAAAGTTGTAGAGAATCATGAACCAAGCTGACCCAGATTGTTGAGAATTGAAAAAGATGACCCCCTTCTTCTGAAAATTGATGCCTTGGAAATTTGAAGCATGAAAAAGCGAGCCTTTGTGTGAGCTGATCTAGAAAATATGAAGAACTTCGAAAAAGCACCATGTTTTAGCCTTCAAATCTTGATATGAAATAAAATTCTTTTTTTCCTCCTCTCTTTCTTTGGACACCTCCTACAAAAATCTATGAATAATGAATGCCAAAGACATCTTAAATAGGTTTTGAGGGTAAATAAAACGCTTTATTCTCCAACTTTAAATCTTTTGAGGCCAATCTTGAGCAGGTTTGTCGAATGTGGATGCTGTTAGAGAGTTGAATGATGAAAATTTGGAAATTTCTCTAAGGCATGAAAACTTGGACACCCATCTTGGCAGACTTAGCCATTTTCTTGACATTTTCAACTTTTTGCTTGATTTTGACCATAGTTTGATCCTCGATTCCAGGTGTTGTGACCTTTTCACACATTGCCCCATTGCAAATGGGGACCCCCTAATTTTTGCTTCGTTTGGGTCTTTTGGCTTGATTTGGGTTGGTTTTCTTGTTGTCTCTCTGTCTTTTTGGGGATGTGCCTGTCTAAATTGAAATTTTGGGTAAGTCTGAGAAATTAGGGTTTGTTTTCTTCATGCCAATTTGAGGTTGATTCAAGTAAATAAATTGGAATCTAAGCTTAACACTACATTCAGCAAGCTTCCAGCAGGTTTCCATCCCATTTTTACTAAATTCTGACAACTGCCTATTTTTAGCAGTCTGACTTCGAAGGCAATTTTTAGGGTTTGCATGTTGGAATTTTCTACGCATGTCTAGACATTCTTTGTGGGTTTTTCGAAAGCTTCGCAGTGATATAACATGCAAAATGAGATGATAACTTTCAGCACTCAGCCTTCAGAGGCTATTTTTAGGGTTTGCATGTTGGAATTTTCTACGCATGTCTGGACATTCTTTATGGGTTCTCCGAGAGCTTCGCAACGAGGTAACATGCAAGAAAAATTGATCACTTTTCAGGAACTTGCTATTTTTAGCTAGTGCTCGCATGTTGATCATTTTTCTGGGTTTTTCTGGGTTTTTTGAGATCTCTCGGGTTGTGTGACATGCAAACTCATCCGGAGGCTGATTGGTCACTTTTTCAGACACTTACTATTTTTAGCAAGGTCACTTCGGTAGTTGCCCAGCACTCCAGAATTGTGAACACAGTGACATGCAATAGAAATGAGGTCAAATTGGGGTCTTTTGAGCGACATGCAAGTCAGATTAGGGTTTCCAACTTCAGGACCCAAAATGAGGGGTCAAACGCTAGAATTTTCGAAAATCGGTGTATCCCACTGCGATCAGTATCTTTTAGGCTATCCACCGGTAAAATTTGAAGGCGATTGGAGCACTTACTATTTCTAATAAGGCATTCCAGAAACAGACTATAAATAGCAAGTCAGCAGCAGGTGCCAGTGTGAACAAGCCAGTCTACCCATGAGGACCCCATCAGTCAAATTTCAAGTTAAACGGAGTTGTAGAGGCTTGAAAATCAAGCACTTACTATTTTTAGCAGGTCCATGCAGAAGAATTAGGGTTTCCTAAAATGTAGGGCGAAACACGAGGGTCACACGGAAGCTACATCTAGTCACAATCAACATCCTTCAAGCAAATTGCACACTAAGTTTGAACTCATTCTGAACAGTTACTATTTTTAGTAAGTTGCTAAAAATAGCAGGTGCATGCAAGCATCAGGTGCTAGTAGCTTAATCAAGTCACGAGGTTCGAGGCAAAGCAAAAATCCAGCCTTTCGGAGCTTGAAATGCAAAAAAACTGAGAAACTTTCTAAAAATAGCAGGTTAGGGCAAGTTGAGGGCATCATGAACAATTCACTCTAAATCAGACGAAAGCTTGGAAATTCATCCAAGTCTGATAAAATGAAAGCTTGACACCCTCAAATCCACCCTAGAAGCTTGAAGAGCCATGAAAAATTCGCTAAGTCTAAGAAATGTGCCCAAGCTTGAAGAGATATGCCTTGAAATTTGTTTAAGTTTGCTAAATTGGAAGTAGAGGACCCCAAATGCGCCTTAACTTGAAGGAGGAGGCTTGAAATTCTACTAAGGCATTGAAATCAGAAACTCAGACCTACAAATGCGCCCTTGCAAGCTTGAAGGGAGTTGAAAATTTCTAAGTATGATAAAATGAAAGCTCCTACCTGTTGACGTGGTTTTTGTGACTGCACCAAACAGCAGAACAAAATAGTCCGAAGGCTACTCCGTTCTCTCTTGATCAAAGTATTCCGTGTGCTAAGATTGCGAGATAGATCACACGTTCAACTCCAAGGTTCCGAAATACTTGGAACACCCTCAGTTGGTTGATGTGTATTGCTGTGTTTTTACGAGGGGACTTACACAATTGTTCAGACTTCTTGCAGTTAACAATAGATAGATGATTCGAAGGGGATTTTGTACGTATGATTTGGCAATATAGTTCGTTTTCCTAAAGCTAACCAGAAATATGCGGAAAGTAAAGGAGTATAAGGCCTAAGAAACTTATGTTCTATTCTAAATGCAGGATGTGTAGAGCTTCGTTTTAGTAGGCTTCAACCAAATCTCACCTAGCCTCACGTCGGACAGCCTCAGTAAAATTGGTGCAATCTTTAAAGGGGATAGCAAAAGATGTTCAAATTATAATTTAGCATACATACACCATCAGAACGACGCATATAGGTATACAAATCACAATCGAAGTTAAACTCAAGATAATTTCTAGTGGACCACGCAAGGCGAACTTATCATCAAAAAGCCGCTAGTGGTATGGAATGAAAGAAGCTACCTCAACAAAACACCACACATCAAAGTAAAATACTTGCATGAAAATTAAGCTACTTGGATTAGAAAGGAAGAAGAGACCTTGCTAGCTATTCATGACAAGACGAATTCCACCATCAATGAAAAGATCTATTATCATGAAAAGTGTTACACAACAATCTCCACAAAAGTTTTCAAAGGGAAAACTTTCTTTCTTCTCCACTATGCAAAATGTCTACAATGCTCTACTCTCTAGCCTCTAAGCTCTAACTTAATTCCGATTCTAATTTGATGTCTAATTTTCTAATGTCTACTGTCTTACAAATGAGGGGGACTCCCCCTTTTATAGCTAGCCCAGTCCAAAAGACGGCTAGGGTTACAATCAATAGAGTGGCTAGAATCGTGCCACCTCAGCCCTAACCCTAAAAACTGCCAGAATGGGGAGTGGTACATTAAATGAATCAAAGATTCCCACTCACTCCCAAAAATAGTAAAGGCAATAAATGCCCACAATTAGTCCTCTAGAAGATCCTCGTCCAGCAGTGCATTCCCATTCTCCTTCTCTTTGGCTGCAAACTCAACGAACCTGCTAAGCACAGCCTCAACCTCCTGAACTGAAATGGGTGGAACACAATCTAGCTGAAACTCTAACACCGTGACTGAATGCTCATGCCTTGTACAAGATTTTCTCCAAGCAACCAAGGAATCCTGCGTGCTATGAATTAAACTGGAGAAAGTAGAAGTGTTCTCAAAATCATCCTGTATGAAGGTCTTAACATCTGAAAAGAAAGGCACCAGCCTACCCCTCAAATTATCAACATTAACTTCATCTGGATTCAACCGCCTGGCAAATATGGCCTCAAAAGTATTCTGAACTCCATCAATGATGTTGGCCATGGCCTTATGTATCCTGGCTGAATCCGCCTGTGCTGCGTCGAAGAAACCACATCCCGTGATCGCTGAAGAATACCATATGGAAAAGTCGTACCTGTCATTCTCCTGAATGACACCTCCATCAATCAGCAATCACAACGGAACATGCCTCAATGCCTCAAGACGCTGAATTACTTTACTTTGATAGATAGAAGCATCGCCCCAAGCATGATCAACTGCCTCCATCCGTGCCAAAATACTAGAGGCCTGCTGAAAAGCAAAAGCAAGGTCCTCCATAAACTTCTCTGTCTCAGCACGAACTCCTGTGACCCACTTGTCTGCTTCCTGTGCCATTTTTCCTAACTCCATCAAGCCACTGATTGACTCTCTAGGTATCTCTGCTGGAGGCTCTATCACTGGAATCTCCTGCCCTCGAGAACGAGACAACTATTGTACATATCCAATCAAGGCCTTGTGTTCTCTTTTCAATCTTTTATACTTTCCTTCCTTCTTGAATAACCTATCTTTGAGGGCGAGGTAGGAGTTATCACACTCCTCTACAATCTGCGCACCAGTGGGGCGTCCCAAATCCAAAGTCGTGACCACATAATTCTCAGGCACTACTTCATTTTGGTCACAATCAACTTGAGGCACGGCAACGTGAAGGGTGTGAGAGCCATCCCCTTCAGTGGAGATTTTCGAAAATTTTCTTGCCTTCTTCTGTGGAGGTGCACTGATTCTGTTCAAAAACTCTTCCATCTCAACTGCTGGTTCAATCTCCTCACTGGGGCTTCTCCTCATCCTATCCTTAAGCCAATCAGGCACATTGTACTGTATATCGAAGGGCTGCTGCCCCTGTGCCTCCACCTCTCTAACTTGCTCGACCTCTACATCATTCTGGCGAGGCTCATCGTCCTCAAGTGGCTGAGTGTCTCCTGAAACTATATCATCATCATCATTCAAAGCCGCCTCTAACTCCTGCTGAAACTGAGGGTCAGTAATAGTCCCCTCATCATCCTGCTGATCAGCCCTAATAGGTGCGTTGACACTCTGGCCAACCGACTCTCTCCGTGGAGGCTGATTATTATCCTGTACCACTTGCACCTGATTCAATGCATTCCTCTGATCAGCAAACAAGGAAACCTCCTATATACTTGGAGAACGTGTCTCCAATGGTGTGGGCGTTTCAACTACAATTCGTGGAGGCCCCGGCTGGACAGGCTCCTGTCGAACTAGCTCTTTCTTTCTGGATTCCGGACCTCATGTGATCTGTTTCTTTCTACCTGTGGTGGGTGTCCTGTGATCTCCCATCAAATTGTAAGTCAAAGCAATTGACCTACTTTTCAACCTACTCACTCGCCTATCAACCCATGCCCTAGTGAATGTCAAGACCGGGATAGACAGTGTGTCCAAATCAGCCACCTCTGGTTCTGACCAATCTGGGAGCGGAAGTGGGGTATCTCTCACTGCTGCATAGTCTGGATGCACAACATCCATATCCTCGTTCACCTGGTCTGGAACCGGAACAACTTCACACTCCCTGATCAAAGTAATTGGCAACCGAGAGAACATCCTTTTCCTTACTTCAATCTCATCAGCTGCATCAGCCCAATAATCCTCAATATTTGCTTTGTGCCTAAACTCCTCTGATAGTACCCATTTGATGTTGTGATGTGGATCATAGTGCTATCGGCTGGTGTGATAGGAAAAGTGATAAAATTGAAGTTCACTCTCAGCTTCTCTAGCTGCTTGTATCGAGGGACACACTTCATCCGAGTTGCCCATGATAATTGGGAATTCTACTCCTCCCTTCTTTTTCTTTTGAATTTTATCATAGGCGAGCAATTGTCTAGATATCTCTAGCATTAAAATTCTATCTGTTGGGTACTTAGGCAACCTATATGGGTACGATGAAAAACCTTGTAGCCTAATATAAGAAAACCTTGGAAACTGTATAAACCAGCACCCATACCTTTCAATCAATTCTTGGGCCTCCCTCGAGATTCTGTGGTGTAGCCGCTCCTGAAGCAATCTCGTAATATGCATGGTGAAGGCGTCATTGACACGCTTGTAATGAGTAGTGCTCGCCAAATGCAACTGTGGACAAGCATCATGTATCTTGAATTGGTGGGAGCCACAACCAACAGGCTCTTTGTAGGAAATCCCTCTATACTTCGTCATACGTGCCAACATATAGATGATGTAAGAGCTCATGTAAAATGTCTTCGTTCTTCTCAGGCTCAGGAGTTGCTCATGCAAATTATCACTGATCATCTCGGCCCAATTGACGTAATCCTTCCCTTCCAGCACGAGGTTGACGTAGTAAAACATCCAAGGCTCGAAAATAAATGACTGTGCACAACCACCAACCCTGCTTAGCATCATAATGAGGTCACAATATTCTTGCTTCAAGTCATCTGCTATGATTTGCTTCGGCAGCTTTGTACGAGAAGGCTTGGGAGTGCTCATCCAGTGAGTGTTAATTGTCTCCGTACATCTCTCGAAAGAAAAAGCGTACATTCGCTCAGCTCGCTCTCTGGATTTGTAAACCATGTTCCTGTCCACCGGGATCCCGAAAGCTTCACCAATGGCCGAAGGAGTAAGATTGGCTAACACTTGACCATCGGGTGACATGATCGATCTATGATCCTTCTCATAGTAATTGGCGCACTCCATTATCAGCTCCGAACACTGAATGGTTGGTGGGAAACCAGCAGCTGCATATAACCCGCTTCGAACAATGTTGTGCGAAGTGGTCGAAGGTCGATGATTTCCAATCCCCAACATTCTGTTCTTGAAGGTCTCCAGGTTGACGGAGCCCAAGTTGGTGTCTGTCAACTTGCCCAACTTTGAAATAAACTTTGATTCCGGCATAAATGTCTTACTCAGCTTCTTGATCACTGCCTGTTTGGATGCACCATTGTTATCTTTGCCAGTCGCCCTTGCCTCAACTATCTGCAAACAATAAACATTCATTAGCAAATTAATTTATAAAATAAAATAAGACATTGTGTAGGGGCTGCAGTCGACTTCAAGAAGCTGCAATAACTTTTCTTATTTGCAAACCTCAGCTTCTTCTCCAATAAATTCGAGCCTCAACACTTAGAAGAATTTCTAAGTAAGCTTCAGCCTTAGCAACCTCAATCTGCAACTTGAACTTCTATAAATTCGTACTTCCCACCAGCAATCAGCAATTAGCAAGTTCGTACTTTTAAAACTTTCAGCAATATCCTCACTTCAAGGCGTCCTTCTTAGCATCAACAATAGCAAATTCGAACTTTGCACCTTTTGAATTCTTTGAAACTTCTCACCTCAAGGCGTCTTTCTCCAACTGCAGATTTGAATACCTCCAGCAATTTGCAAGTGCGCCTCTCTTAGCTCTGGCAACTTCAAATTTCAATCAGCAACAAATCAAACTCTAGCAATCAGCAAGTGCGCCCCTCTTAGCTCTGGCAACTTCAAATTTCAATCAGCAACAAATCAAACTCTAGCAATCAGCAAGTGCGCCCCTCTTGACTTCAGCAATAGCAATACTTGCACTGGCAACTCAAGGCGTCCCTCTCCAGAAGTCTCAACAATTTCAATTTTGAACTCCAGCAAACTCCAGTCCTCAGCAAAATTTCGAACTCTTCAAGCTTCAGCAATTCTCAGCAATAAACTTTAGAGCAAATTCGACTTCTTCAACTGTGAGAAATAAGTGAGAGACTTCTTCATTTTATAGCCAAAAATCAAATTCTAGAAGGAGCCAATTATAGCCAGTACATTTAATTTCCACTACTCCACTTCAAGAATTCGAATTTTCCCTCTTTGGTATTTCTGACACTTGTCTCTCGACGTCAGGAATCTCATTCTTCTAGAAGTTCAACCTTGACTGGCATCTTTGAATTCATTTTCGAAAAATTTAATTTAAGTTCATCTTTTTAATTCACCAGCCGGAGCTTTATCACTTGAATTTGAATTTAACTCCTCCTCAGCTCTGGAAAATTCATTATTGAAGAATCATCAAAATCATCTAGGCAACTCACTTCAAATTCGTTGTCCGGAGAAATTCATCTTGAAAACACATTTTATTCAAATTTTCCTTAGAAGATTTTAAAATTTCCCTTAGGAAAATTCACAATTTGAGCACTGATCAAATTCTTGATTGAAAAAGTGTTGGCGAAGTGCGGAAGACATAGAAATCCATCTACCATCGCAAATGTTCAGTACCCAGAAAAGAATTTTCTTCAGAATGCTTCGAATTCATGGGTACCCAACGAACGGGTTCATTTAATTTTTGAATTTTGAACCTTAGAAAATATTATTCTATTAAATTAAATCCATTCTTCGCCCGTGATCATCCTGTGTTGCTCTCACTTGAGGAATTTGAATTCATCCTGCATTATCATCCATTTCTGACTTCATCCCTGAAAAATTTGCTGGTGCTCCAAGAAGAAAAATTTCACCACCTTGAGCTCTAGGCGTATTTTCTAAGGGAGAAAATATTTTTGCCTTAGAAGATATTTTAAATCATCTTGCACTTTGAGAATTTGCCTTAGGAAATTTTATTCGTTTGCTAGCGGTGGAAAAACACCAACTCCACTCAGAAAAATTTCCATGAGGGCGCTTAGCATATTTTATTTCTCATTCACCAGTTCACACTTGAAAAATATTTATTTGAAGTTCCAACGCCTTAGCAATATTTTATTTTTTATCACTCAACATCTTAGGCGCATATTGTGTCTGAAGGAGGATATTCATCTTGTGCTTAGAAGTCTCCACTTCCAACGCCTAGGCAACACATCCACAAATCACCTTGCAATATTTTCTAACATATATCACCTTAGGCGCATATCACCTGAAGAGGGGAATTTGAAACCACGCCTAGGGAAATATTTTCAACATCTTACACATATTACCTTGGGCGCACATAACACTTGAAGAGGGATAACGCCTAGCATTCACCACCTTTCACCACGCCATGAAGTGTTTTACTCACCTTTTATCTCATCACATTCACTTTTACCACCTTAACTTGGGCGCATTTAGACATGCAAGAAGGATGACCCTTCAACTTCCATTTTTTGTCTCTACCTGACCTCTTTTGGGCGCATTTTAGCCTTGGTGGAGGATAAGAATTGTTGACTTGTTGACTTGCTTCCATCTTGGGCGCATTTTAGCCTTAGTGGAGGATGAAACTTATAATCACGCCTTGGAGTGACTCTTCACCTTCCTCGTTTCGTCTTCACATGCATGCTTTTGGGCGCATTTCCACCTAGGAGGAGGATGAATTTGTTTGACTTCTTTGACTTAATTCTCTTTTGGGCGCATTTTACCTCTTGAGGAGGATGGGTGCATCCTGAGGGGTGAAGAGGATGAGTTCAATACTTAGAAAAATTTTCAACCTCCATGAATTTCCCTTGGGTGCATTTTGCTATGCCTTCAGGATGAAAAGTGTTGACCTTTTTTTTGACTTTTGCACTTTGGGCGCATTTTGGCCTAGGTGAAGGACGAAGTTTGTAACTTAGAAATTTTCCATGCCTCCTCATCAGCTAGGGCGCATTTTGCCATGGCTGCAGGATAGAGTTCCAGACTTAGAATTTTTCTTGTTTTTCGCCAGTTTTCATGCCCTGCTATTTATAGTAAGCCTTCTGATTTTGCATTTTTGAAGATCAGAATGATTTGAAATTTTACATACTGCATCCTCATGACCTTGTTGTTCTGTCGACACTGCCATTTTTAGTCAGCCTGCTATTTTTAGCCCATTTTTGAAGGTGGTTTACTATAAATAGCAAACGCTTGCTTCTGATAGCTCCATTGCTCCGATTGACCTGAAATTTGAATTAGGCGCTCCTCACCACGTGACCTGTCTGTCGACATCAACGCATGCACTTGACTTGCTATTTTTAGCCTGTTTCCAAATTGACTTACTATAAATAGTAAGTGCTCCATTTGACTTCAAATTCTACCAGCAGAGAAGCTCCAAGGATGTCGATCATGGTGGTTTACAACTCTAAAATTCTGACTTTTTACCCTTCTTCGTGCCCGCCCAAGTCAGGAACCCTAATTTGCTTTGTAGGCGCGCATCAAATGATCTCTCGCTTGGTTTCGCTTCGCGGGTATCATGCATCAACCTGCCGATCAATCATAGGAGGCTACCGCTGTGACGCACTCATGCAAAATAGTAGTTCTTACCGAGTGATCAGTCTCCATTTGCATGCCGCGCCATCGCTAAGCTCTCAAAACCCATCGAATCCGCATCCGGGACATGCAAAACCTCGACAAGCTCCCAAAATAGCCTCTAAGACTAAATTTTGAAAGTTAGTTCGCCTCGCTTGTTATACCCATTAAGGTCTCAAAACCCGTATGAATATGCCAGCCGCAAAGAAAAACTCTCAGGACCGGAACTCCTGGAATTTGTCCCGAAGCCGGATCATAAAATAGTGTTGTCCGCTTTTCACTCAAATTTGCATGCCAATGTACCGGATGTGCTCAATGTCAGTGGATCATGGAATCCTTTAAATGACTAATTGCTCAATTTCTACACTTACTAAAAATAGTAAGTATCCGGAATTCGATGAAAACTTGTTGAGAGCCTGCTGGAAACATGCTGACAACAATACTAAGCTCAATTTTCAATTTATTCACTTTGTTCGACCTTGGATTGACCAGGAAAGATGAAACCTTAATTTTCAGACTTAGTCAATCTTCGCTGTGCTTCCGTAGACGCACAAATTGTCGCAAAGGCGTATTAATGCGACGTAGAAGGAGAAGGTGTCCTTTTTCCCGGTTCCATTCGGTTCGAACCCATTCTGAGGTTCCATCCCTTCCAGCCCCGCTTTCATTTGAGTTTGATGAAAATTTGTCTGGCATTAAATTCGAAAGCCCCAGGCGCCCAGATATTGGAAAAGGAAATTTTCACTAAGGCGTTGAAAATCAAAGTACACACCTTGAAATGCGCCTTAACATGGAGATGGATTGGAAATTTGTCTAAGTCCTTGAAACTTGAAGCTCAACTAGTCAAATGCGCCCATCTTGAGGAGTTGATTAAATTTTTTTCTAAGGCATTTAAATTTGAAGCTTGACACCCTATATGCGCCTTGAGAAGAAGGGGAGACTTGAAAATATTCTAAGTGTCCAAAACTTGAAGGAAGACCTTGAATATGCGCCTTGCAAGCTTGAAGGGAGTTGAAAATATCCTAAGGGTTGAAAATTGACAGTAGCACCCAACAAATACGCCTTGAACTTGAAGGAGGGAACCCTGAAATTTTCTAAGGCATTGAAATTGAAAGTAAAGAGGGTCATATGCGCCTTGACTTGGAGAGAAGGTTCAAAATTCTTCTAAGTATGAAAACTAGAAGCTTTGACCCCTATATGTGCCTCACCTTGAGAGGGGCTGGTAGTGAAATATTCTAAGTATCATAGATTGGAAGTAGCCACCTTTGAATGCGCCCTTGGAAGGAGATACTTGGAAAATATTCTAAGTGTTGTAAATTGCAAGAAGAGACCCCTATATGCGCCTAAGAGAAGAGAGGGGAGTGAAAAGTTGGTTAAGTGTTGAAAATTGGAAGCATCAACACCTAAATGCTCCCAAGGACATGGAATGCATGGAAAACTTTCTGAGGCAAACAAATTGGAAGCTCACCCATAGAAATGCGCTTGAACAAGGAGATGATTGGAAATTTCTCCAAAGGCATGGAAATTTGAAGTACCACCTCTCAAATGTGCCTTCTCTTGGAGAGGAAGTTTGAAATTCTTCTAAATGTGTAAACTCAAAGTATAAGGGGTGAAATGCGCTTTCACTTGGAGATGGAGTTTGAAATTTTTTCTAAGTGTGGTGAACTTAAAGCTCCTACCCCCAGTTGCGCCTTAACAAGGAGATGCCTTGGAATTTGTCTAAGTATTCAAAATTAGAAGTGGACCCCCTCATATGCGCCTGAGATAGGAGACAAGATGGAGATTTCACTAAGTATTGAAAATTGGAAGCAAGCACCTCCAAATGCGCCCTTGGGAAAGGATGAAAACAAGTTGGTGAATTTGATCAAGTGATGGAAAATGAGACCTCAAGGGGCTAAATGCGCCTAAGTCATGGAGGTGGAGGTGCAATTTCCTAGGGAAGTGAAAATTGAAGTCTACCATGTGGAATGTGCCTAGCTTAAAGAGGGTATTATCAAAGTTGGAAAATTATCTAAGGCATATAAAATGGAAGTATGACACTCTCTATGCGCCTAGAAGCTAAGGGGAATGTTTTATGCCGTTGAAATGGAGCCTCAAGGTAATGAATACGCCTAGATGGATGAGTGGATGGATGAAATTGTTCTAGATGTTGGAAATCAATGTTTGATCTAGCAAATACGCTAAGGCACAAAGAACTCGAAGATGAAGTGAAACTCGAACATCAAGCTTTCAAATGCACCCTCAAGGTGGAGAAATTTCGAAGGCACAAACTCCAAACAAGATTGTAAATGCGCCCTTGAAGAGGACCTAGTCAAAGTGCACAAGTGTTGAAAGGTTGTAAAGAAGGCAAAGTCTGTTGGATAAAATGATGAATGAGGCCAATTAGAACTTGGAAGTCAAAACACCAGAATTAGGTAAGTGAGACATGAATTTATATTATAAGTGTTTTGATGCTCTTTCTTTTGGTTTTGTAGGATGAATGCTGGGACCAAAGAATAACTTGAGGTGATGGGGCAGACACTCCTAAACAATGTTGCAACCTTGGAAGAGATAAAGTTACGTGTGTTCGGCTCCTTCGTAATATCTCAGTTGCGCCTAAATCATGAAGGGAAATGTTGCGAGAAATGGCTAAGTGTTGGAATTTCTCCTCGAGGACCCAGTATGCATCCAACTCAGGAGGGCAAGTGGCAAATAAGAAATGTTTGAGTTCAAGACGAGAGAATCCTTCCAAGCTTAGGATGGAGGGAAAGATGGAGCCCAAGTGTTAATGGTCACTGTCAAGTGCTTCAAAGTTGAAGAACGACATCAGGAAGAAGAAAAAAAATCGTCATTGAGCAGGAGAAAGAGATTGCAAGCTTCAAGTTAGATCGAGAACGTGCCTGCCAATCAATCCAAGAGGTTGAAGCAGTGGTGATTAGATTCATCCAATTTGCAGTCAGAAAGAAGAACAGTGTGAACGCATTTACAGACAAGAATCTTCTAGAAGATGGTGGACATTAATGGCTCATTTATTACTCCACTCTTCTTGGTGGCAGTTTTTAGGGTTAGGGCTTATGTGGCTCGATCTGAGCCCTCCATTTGATTGTAATTTGAGCCGTCCATTGGACTGGGCCAACTATAAAAGGGTCACCCCCCCTCATTTGTACATTATTAGACAGTAGAGATTAGAGTAGAGGTTAGAATAGAGAGACAACTTAGAAGTAGCATAGTGTAGATTGGTAACATAGTTTGAAGAAGAAGGAAAGTTTTTCCTTTAAAGCTTTGTAAGAATTGTTGTGAACACTCTCATAATAAAAAGAGTTTTCATTGATGATGATCTCGTCTTTTGTTGTGAGTAGCTAGCAAGGTTTCTTCGTCCTTCTACTTCAAGTAGGATTTTAGAGTAAAGTAAATAGATTTTGTTTCATGTAAGTAGTAGTTAATAACTGTGGAATGTGGTCTTCAATTTGAGCGAACTTCGTCTATCCATACCACTAGTGGGCTCGTTGACGGTGAGTTCGCCTTGCGTGGTCAACTGGAAACTTGTGGACTTAACTTCAATTACGATCTTCATGTTGGTATGCGTCGTTGTGACGGTGTCTTCATTGTTGAATTGTAATCTGAATATCTTTAGTTACTCCCCTTGAAGATTGCACCAGTTCTGTGGAGGTTGTTTGAAGCGAGGCAAAACAGAATCTGGTTGAGGCTTGTGAAAATTGGTCTCCATGTCCCATGCGTAGATTATTCCATAGCATCTTCTATCATTGCAACCATTTCAATTCAGTACTTTCTGGTTAGTTTAGGAAACAAGAGCTTTATAGACAAACCTTTCGAGCATTTGAATTCTCTCATTGAATGAAATTTTAAGTCCCCTAAATACCAACAAATCACATCGAGCCAACCGACTATCCACCGCATGAAGGAACCTTGAGTTGTCGCATGATCTTTCAGCACCCAGTAATGTGAGATTTTGTTCCAAGAGAGGATAGAGTCGGCCAAGTATAAATTTTTGTATTCCCTGCGGTTAGTGCGGTCACAAAAAACACATCAACACCGGGCACCTGGTGAATCCTACGAACTAGCTGAGTGATCCATCACGAAACTTGATTGAATCTGGCGAGGTTGTTCTTGAGGTTGCTCGCGCTAAAAATATCATTTAGACCCCCAAAATGATGGGCGCCCCTGGCTACCTGGGGTGCCCATGGCTCTTAGTGTTAGCCATTTTTCTGTTATTCTTCAATTTTGCATGTTTTCTGATCTTCTGATGAATTTGCAATTCCGGGAGCTAGATTGACCCGATGAATTGGCTGTCAGATGCGTTGGATAGCTTGATTAATTCTGAGGGGGGTCTTCTAGAGGCTGCATCTTTTGAAATCTGATTTCAAGGCCTTAAAAGTTTGGGCGCCCCTGGTTGGGTGGGGCGCTCAACTCCTCCAGAGTTAGAATATTTTCTGAGATTTTTATCTTTCTTTTGACTTTTCTCTGCGCGTTTGATTTGCGATATCTGAATGACTGGCAAATTTGATGAGTTCATCGTTGATTTCGTTGAAGAGCCTGCCAGAATCTGAAGGAATGTTATGAAGACTACAAATCCTAATTTCATCTTTTAGGCACTCAAATCCTTGGTCTCCAAACTTAGTCATTTTTTGGCATTTTTCAACCTTCAAACTTGATCTTCTATGCTTTGTCCTTTGTTTGATCTGCATTTGTCGGCAACTAATGAGCCTGATGATCTGGCTAGGGTATCCACTGCGAAGCTTGTAGAATTCTGAAGACAATGATCATATTTGCAAATCCTAATCTCTGAATCTGGTGGCTCAAAATCCTAGGCACCCCTAGCTAGTTGGGGTGCCCAAAGTTCCTAGACTTAGAATATATTTCATGTTTTTTTATGATTTGCATTTTGCTACTTTGTCAAGACTTCTCCATTTAATCCATGATTCCAGCTGATTTGATAGACCTACTGTTGGATTCACTGTGGAGCCGGAAAGATTCTGAGCAACAATGTCCTGGAAGTAGAAACCCTAATTCCATGATCTGGCACCTTGAAAGGCTAGGCGCCCCTGGCTAGCAGTGGTGCCTTTACTCTCCAGTGTTAGTTTTTATTTGCAATTTTTCACCTTCCTCTATTCTTCCTTCACCGCTCCATGTTTGCCGTTGCTTTGACTGTCATAGACTGAAATTATTCTAAGGCATGAGTAACTAGGCGCCTAGACTGAGCAGGAGCGCCTAGCATCTCCAGACTTAGCCAAATTTTTACCATTTTCAAGATTCTCCAACTTCCTTCCTTTGTTCCTCGTTACTCGAGCATCTGTCGTTGCTTCTTGATCTGTGCAGTGCTTGAGACTTTGAATTTGACACCTGGCAGTTGAGCAACCTCCATTAATGACCTCAGAGCTCCTATTTTAGCTTCTGAAAAAGTAGAATAGACCCATCAAGGCAAAATTGATCTTTTGACGATTTTGACTGGACTAGCTTGATGATGAAGTATTTTGAGCCAATCAAAATTAGTTTGAACCCATGGAATCAGACATTCTATTTTTAGAAAATTTTGCCAGCATCCATTTGAGAAGAAACCCAGAAAAACCAAAAAAAGTCTATTTTTGGAAACTTTCTATTTTTAGAAAATTTCCTAAAATTTAGGGTTGAAAAACTGAGATTTGGGTTTTGTAGACAAGGTCGCTCTGAGCAGACCTAGATTGTCAGATTTTGAAAATTTTGAGTTTTTTTAGCACCATGCATGACATGCAAATCTCAATTTTCTGACCTTTTGACAGTTTTTGACAAGACTTTGACCATTTTTTCAAAATGCCTAAGTGTAGCAAAATTTTTAATTTGGGGTACAACACATTTAAAGTATGCCTTTGTGTAGGGATGGTTATTATATAGGTAGAAATCATAACTATCTTTGATATGCTAATAAAAATAGACTCTCTTTGATAAGCTAGTAAAAATAGACTATCTTTGGTAAGCTAGTAAAAATGTAATGTACAAAAGGGTGCCAAGAATAAGAGGAGTGGCAGGAAAATATAGAATTAAGGGGGTATACTTAGAATCCTATGAAATGTGTGTTTTGAATATGCTTAACTAATCGATCTCCCTTAATCATATATTGAATAAAATGTAACTAATCTAAAATTAAACATGCATCTCATAGTAAGTGTGCGAGACATGGACATGTTGCCGTATACATGAACTTGTTTTTATTTATAATGCTTAACATTTTCGTTCCTTGTATTTTTTAAATGACAGGATATTATTTGGATTTATAGTCGTACGCATTTCTTAGTATGAAAATTACTAAAGCTATATAAGGGTAAAGGCATTCATGTTTGCTTGGGTTTGAATTAACATATAACTTTTCTTCCTGCAGAGAATTTGGATTACAAAATGGGACTACATACAATTCATTTATAATTGATGCTGATAAGCCTACTGTAATTGATGCTTCACATGAAAAGTTCAAAGGACTTTACCTGTCAGCAATCAAGGAACAAATTGATCCTAGTACCATTGAGTATATTATAGCAAATCACACAGAACCTGACCATAGTGGTCTTATTCCTGATCTCTTAGAGCTTGCACCAAATGCAACAGTAGTTGGATCTAAAAATTGCATTATGTTTCTTCAAAATCTTATGCTACGCCCATTCAAAAGCTTAATTGTGAAGGTAGGTTGAACTCTACAATGGCTTGTCCTTTGAATTTGGTATTTGACTTCTAATTTATGTCCCATGGTTTCTTAGGGTGAGTTTAATTTTGTTACAGGGAGGTGACACTCTAAATCTAGGAGGGGACCATGTGTTGGAGTTTATAATGGCACCAAATTTGCATTGGCCTGATACCATGTTTACTCTTGACCATGGAACAAAAGTTCTCTTCACATGTGATGCATTTGGAATGCACTATTGTTCTGAGTTGGTAAGATACATTCTATTCCAACTAGTTTTCTCTATGTTGTCGAGCATTGTGAATTATGATATGAAAATCAATTCTATAATTAAAAATGTATTTTTGTGCCGATAAATGAACAAATTTTTTTCTTACTTATGGGAACATGTAGATCTGCCACGTTACTGAGGATTCTGGGATGCCTTTTAATTTTTACTGCTAATGTTTATGGCTATCCAAGTTTCTGCAATTTATAGTCAATCACTTAATTTGAAGGGAAAATTCTAGCCTCAACATGATTGGTTTTCTGCTTGCAATTCCTAATGAAAATAAAATTATGAATGAGTGTGTTGATACAATTAACATTTTGTGTACTGAATTTGTGTTGTTAAACTTTAGCTTATCTAATATGTTCAATTATTTTAGTTTTAATTTATTACCTCTCTTCTTCTACTCACTAAAATTTTGGAACATTGTCTGAGTACCTGAGATTATGAAAGTGAATTGTAGGTCGTAAACATGATTTTAGTCTTTATTTTCTTTGTTCAACTTGATTTCTTTCATGATTATTTGAGTCTAGCATCCTAGCATTTTCTTGAACTTTTGAAATGTATCTTTTGATAAGGATTTGTTGAAGATGTATCTGTTTTCTCCTTTATTAGAAAATAAGCAAGCTCAATCTCTTTATTTTTACTTGTTCTAGGATGAAGCAGTGGTGGAAGTCAACATGTTGTGTGTGTCTATGGAAGACTTTATTCTTCCCAAGCTACAATTCTCCTTGATTGTCAAAAAATAACAGTTGCATGGCTCTTTGTAAGTCCCATATTGCTAGAATCCTCCTCAGCTAATGGGCTTCAGTTGTCTTGCCAATAGCTGTTTTATTTCTGCCTTAGTTGAGGGCAATGGTGCCACTTTTTGCTTCTTACTTGTACACATAACGAGTGCCCATATGAAGTTGAAAACATTTCCTAATGTGGATTCTTGTTATCTATTAAGCCTTACCATTTGAATCTCTGCAACTTACAACGCTGAAATTCTCATTCTTAAACACAATTTTTAACTCCAACATTTCCTAGATCTACCTCAAGTTTTTTGTTGCATATTTCTAGCAGATGACCCTTAGAGACATAATGAATTTAGAGTCTTAACTCGGTGCAAGCTGCCAAACTACTGGCCAATTGTATGTATAAATTCCTATCCACTTTTTTTGACCCTTCACAAGTAGATAGTTCCTTATATACTAAGGATTCATCATTCTTATTTTCATCCCAACTCCATAAGCCATAGAAGTGGATTTGAATATTTTTTGTACCTATTGATTTCTGATCTTTAGGTTAAACCCTCAATTGATTATTCTTATACCATATAGCCGACTTGACTAAAGGGTTGCAGTTGAGGATTGTTACAACATAAATCAATATCAGTTAGTGTTAAATGCACATGTTAGGCTACATTATTATAGAAAAGTGGGGCAGGAGAGGGGGGAGTTTATGGATGGGGTCCTTGATCTTTTTGACAAAAGTATCAATTGTCTAAGGTAGGTAGGTCCTCTTCCTCCCACTTAGAGAATTGGCAGCCACTTTTGGCTGATAAGTTAAAATTGAGTAATGTGTAATGTCCCCATTTTTACGCCATGTTCCGTGAGTGTTGGCCAGTTTTCGGGTTTTTTTTGTGATACAAGTGAGTTGGGAGAACTCCAAAGTTTTGGAGGATGTAGTTTTGGAGTTACAAGGTTTCTATTATTGGCAACGAGTTTTGTGGGAAATAATGATTTGAATGACTCTGATTTTTGGGGTGTTCTCCAAAATTCTTGGAGAGCACGTCTATTTATAGTAAGTCACCAAATTGGCTTCTATTATTCACCTATTTCTTTAGTATCATATTGGCATGGTCAAATTTGGATTTTGATGTGTTTCAGGATTTTCCGCAATTTGGGGTGAAATAATTAAAATATTCACTTGTTATAATGTTTTATCATTATTTTTGATAACTTAAGTGTAATATCTTCTCGAAAAGGTATTTTAATTTCCCTTTTGGATGCCTTGGAGAAATAAGGGGGTCTTGCACATAAAAAAGGTTTTATTTTATTTTAAAAAGAAATTCGGTGGAAAAGGTGATTAAATGTTTGCACATAATGAATTATTTAATTTAAAGAAAATGCTTTTCCGGAAAAAGCGATTAAGAAAAACAAAAAGAAACTCTTTTTGGAAAAAACAAAAGTGTATTTTTAAAAAGCGTGAAAATAAAAAATCACTTTTTCGAAAAAGCAGCGAAAAAACAAAAATCACTTTGTTTTGAAAAAGCAGCAAAAAAGCAAAAAAACACTTTTTTTTTTAAAAAGCTACAAAAGGAGGTGTTGGGGGCTCATTTCGATATGCGGAAGAATGATAATGTTATGCTATTGAAGTGGCTTTGGTTCTCCTTCTTGTACCCAAACCAAATATTTTGCTTCATTAAGGTATTTTGCTTAAAAGAGTCTAAACCTTGTTAAAATGATGTCAAAACACAGTTTTTGGGCAAATCAAGTATGGAATTTGAGTCAGTTTGATGTCACGAAGATACTGGTGAAATTTGAAAAAATTGAAAATTATGGTTTCTAGCACCCCTATTTTGGGTTGCAAAACCCGAAAAATTGAAACTTGTCAGAATTGACTGAAAATTGTTTTGATTGGCTTATTTCACTTCACGATCACAATGGTGAAGTCAGATTCAGTTAAAAATCAGTTAAAGTCTGGTGGGTAGTTTTCGCTTTTTTCAGGTGGAAAGTTACGAGCTCCAAGTTTCTCAATGGCAGATGGCCAAAGATCAGGTGTTGAAATCTAAGCCTAAAAACGCTCAAATGAAGAATCTTTGGTGAGATATGTTCAAAATGGTGCTTCGTCTCGGAGGGGATTTTTCGCTAGGATGAAAGTCACTGAAATTTTTCTAACTCTGAGGAAAAAGAGCCCCTATTGGCCAGGGGTGCCCTAGATTTCAAAGGTCCAGATTTCATTTTCAGGATTTGTCACTTCTAAAAAAGACTTCTCTGGAATACTGTCAGCTTTGCAATGAGCCTACAAGTCAGCCTGAGAGATCTGTCTAGCACCTAATACGGGAGATTGAATGTGAAACAAGGGAGATGAAAAAATGACTAACACTGGAGTGAAAAGCGCGACTCTTAGCCAGGGGCGCCCATCTTTTTGAGGGACCAGATGGAGATTTCCGACCAAATGATACTCAAGATGTTTTTCTCAGACTTGATCAG
This sequence comes from Sequoia sempervirens, assembly GCA_007258455.2. Taxonomy (NCBI): domain Eukaryota; kingdom Viridiplantae; phylum Streptophyta; class Pinopsida; order Cupressales; family Cupressaceae; genus Sequoia; species Sequoia sempervirens. The sequence continues at coordinate 117,106 of VDFB02279271.1, forward strand.
GCTTCGCAACGAATCTGTCAGCGGGTTAATCTGAGTTGCTAAACTGCTGGAATCAGGAGTCAAACATAAGGTCTAATCATGGTTGTTGGCGTAAAATCTAACACCTCTGGAGTGCAGGTTTGTACGGACAGCTATATACACTACGCAATGAGTGCTCTTCAAATTAGGAGGGGAAGCTCCCTCGTTGTGTTGGAATGCATGGAAAAGAAAAGTAATCTAAGTCCTATCTTTTTGTTCTCAGCTGGAAAAGGCACAAGGTTAAGAAAACCAAGAACATTGCAGCTAAGGATTTTCTGGTTTCGCAAATCATTAACTACAACTAAGCTATCTACTTTAAATCTATCCAGTTTCCTCAAGAAAACAGAGCATGAGGAAATGGAGCAGGGTTTGACTATCTGACGATAAACGAATTCAGATTCTCTACTTGAAGGCAAGGTGGCGCGACTATTATCTCAACCTGAATAAGTTTATTGGGCACAAAACATATTTAAGAATTTACCATGACAATCTTATGAAACCCTATGTGGCATAGCACTTGATCAAAATAGTAAAGACTTCACAAAACAGATTTATCATCACAATCTCACGAAACCCTATGTGGCATAACCCTTGATTATAATGATAAAGATTCACAAAACAGATTTATCATCACAACCTCTTGAAACCCTATGTGGCATAACAATTGATCACAATGGTAAAGATTCACAAAACAGATTTATCATCACAATCTCTTGGAACCCTATGTGGCATAACAATTGATCATAATGGTAAAGTTGCACAAAACAGAAAGAATTCACCATTACAATTGCATGAAACCCTATGTGGCATAACAATTAATCGTAATAGTGAAGACACATGAACAAATACCAAAAGAGCAATATTGAAAGGGGCAAGGTAGAAATTTGCGGCATATATTTCTCTCTGAAGCAAAGTTATTTACAAATGAGCAAAAAGCTCTTATTTATATACATCAAGGTGTAGGGAACCCTAAAATCCTTGAGTCATCGATTCTTACAGAAATGCATGCAAGATTTGCTGTAAACCCTAATAGAAGTAAACTATCTGATTCTTTGAAAACTACCATCGATTAAGCAGAAACATCTAAATAAAATGGACAATTGTGCGAGCATGCATGTCCTTATTGAAAAGCGGAGATTAAGCTGGAGACACTACGCTTGATTAGCGAAAAACCCTAAATAAAACTCAAGTGTGTAAAAGCTGATCTCGGAATAGATATGCATGTGATGACAACGCTCAGAGGATTAAACTTGAAAGGTAACACCAAGTTCAACTGGAGTGTTATTAAATATCTATCTGGTGGAAGCCGAAGTCACGAGTGAAGTGATCTCGAACAAGCAATCCCTCAGCGAGGCTGCCAACTGCATCAACATCTGAATGTCAGCAATTTGAGCAATCTTGGCAATCTTCGCACACTCAAACTAGCATTTCACTAACTTATAGCTTTGGCGGCTCCGTGACTGAAGTGATGGCCATTATCTCATCTGCAGCTTAATACAAATAGGTCTCAGCTTTTCTAACGAAATCATGAATTAGACCGATTTGGTCTTGAATCGATCGTATCTTTGTACTCTGAAAACTTCGCTTTGTTATTTGTGAACTTGGCTATGTTACGACAAGATTTACGGAAAGCTAAAATAACTCTTGAGGCTAAAATAGCCTCGAAGGCTTATTTTAGCTGAAAATCTGAGATATAAGGTTTTGTCGAGGAAAAGATTCTAAGACAACCCATAGCGTCAATCACGAAATCTAACTTCTACTTTCGTGTACGAAGTTTCAGTTGAAAATTAGAGCCTCGAGGCCCGATGCTCGGGGTAAATTTTCTGAAAATTCGGCACATGGGTTTTCTCGGGGAAGCTATTGAATCAACCCGGATGATTTGTTTTGCCAAAAGTCGCCAATTCTTCAAACATGCGAAAGAATTTAAGACAAGAAATAGAAGAATTTAAGACAGAAGAAAGAAGTTTTTAGTGCTCTGCTTCTGCTAAAATCGCCATCTTGTCTGAAGTCTGCTGATAATTCTGACTTGTACCTGCAAATAAAATGTTTTGATGTCTTAGCCAATGATTGTTGATGAAGAATTTGCCTTTGGTTTGCTAAAATTCGCCTTTTGGTTGAAGAAAAACGAATTTTGACTTTGAAGATATGAATTGCCTTGAAAAATACGAATCTCCCTTGAAAATACGCCTTGTGAATGAAGAGAAAAACAGATTTTGTAGAAGAAATCATGCTGCTTTGAAGAGAAAAACAAGATTTTGCTTGAAAATATAGATTTCTCTTAAGAAAAACGAATTTCTCTTTAGCTTTGTGAATGTCGCAAATGAAGGTAAACCATGCTTAAAGAAGATGAAATTCGCATCAACACGACAAGTGCAAGATTTAGACCTCGGTGAAATAAGTATACAGTTGGACCTTCGGTTAGTGCCATGACAACTGAGTAGGAAATAAATAATAATAAAATTAATATTCATCATGCAATTTGCAAAAGGCATGATTTTAGGGTCGCCATTTAATGCAAAATATACAAAATAAATATTAAATATTATTTAACTTAAGTTGACAATTCGAATGAAGCTTTAGGCTTCACCGGTGGACTTTACCGATTCCGAAAAGTCATCATTCGAGCTTATAGGCGTCCATTTGCTCAAGTTATACCACTTTTTATTAACTTCCTATTTAATAGCTGACGACAAAGTTACAATTGGCCAACTTCGACATTGATTTCTGGGTGACCAGAAGATGCTGAGACTGAACTGAGATATTCATTGGAAAGCCTGCTGAACAAGGAAGAAATGTCTACTAGGAGACACTACTGCAAAATCCATCATTTAACCCCTTGAAAAATTAGGCGCCCCTGATTAAATTGTTTTACGGGTTCCAGACTTAGCCATTTTCCTAAACTGCCATCTGACACTTCAAACCGCTGCTGACGGCGAATGGTGAACCCTGCTGATATGAAACGAAGCTCACTGCATGCCTAGAGACATTCTGCATCCAACGACTGTATGCACGACACCTGAAAGCTGTGTTAAGGGCGTCAAAAGTAAAAGCGCCCCTGGTTCTTGGTTGCACTGGTGTCATTTTGACGAAAATTGAACTTTCATCCAAGTACCCCACTTTGACCTCTGATATCTGGAGCTGGGATGACCCGATTCAGGCACAATCTGTTTTAACGGACAGCCAGAAGGGCCCACAAGAGAAGTCTCTGGAGGTAATGAAGCAAGAAAACTGCTTCACAAGACCTCAAAACTCCGGTCATCTTGTTAAAAGCCCTAAGGCCATTCTCGATGCGAAGCGTTTGCCAAATCCCGAGAGGTGGCGGCTAGGATGCGTTGGATAGATAAAATGAGTGCAGCTCAATAGGCAGAGACTTGACGCGAGCGGGCTCATCGGCAGGCCTAAAGGCTAGCGCCCTGAATTTTGTGGAAATACTTGAAAATTGTTTGTTGAATTAGCGAGTGAAGTCACGTGCTTGGTAGAATGCGCCCACGATCACTGCTGGAAAGTCAGATCGGCGGGCAGAATGGTGCATTATTGGAGCTAGGCTAGAGTATTGCGATGTTAGGAGACTGCATGCGCAAATTCCTGTCTGGAGGTCCTTTAAACCCGGCCCAGCACATTACTTGCAGGAACAAATGGAGGCTTCGGAAGCGGTAACTCCATTTTAAGCTGATCTTAGGATGGCTGCCGCGGAGTTAAGGCTTCGGATGACTACGTTTGATATCTCGTCGGATAAGCAGACTAGTCAAGAACAAATTGACTGTATTCGCCATCAAAAATGCCAAGATTTACCCCCTCTCCAAGATGGGCGCCCTCAGGCTAGAGGCACGCTTTTCACTGAAAAGAGCAAATTTCTCACATTTGGAAATTTAGGAATTTCAACTTCTGTCGTTATTTGCCGGAGCTGTGGGTCTCGAAAAGCTTTGCTGGATAGTTCGACGGATAGCCAGACTGATTCTGAAGAGATTGACTGGATGCTTGAACATTTTAAACAAGATCTTGACCTCCAACAAGCTGGGCGCCTTTGGGCTATACTTGCACTTTCTGACTTTTCCTTTGAAAAATCTTCATAAATTGATCACTAAAAACTCCGTTTCGATCACTGAAATGACTGTGTGCAATATGAAACGCCGTCGTGAGATGCTCCTCCATCGTGAAAACTCTATTCTGAGTCTCTGCTTCAGGCTCTGTTCAATAAAACTGACTTTGACTGACAAACTATTGACAAAAACTCCATGCTTGATATTGCCCAAAACTGTTTTTTACAACATTTTAACAAGATTTAGACTTTTTAAATACAAAATGCCTTGATGAAGCAAAAAATTTGGTTTGGGTACAACAATGGTCAAAATCTCAAGCAAAAAGCAAAAGCGCTCCTGGAGGCCAGTGGTGCCCAAGGTTTTGGAGCCTTGAATGAAATCTTTCTGGTGATCTCAAGTAATCATCCTGTCCGTGACGTTGTTAGTTTTCCATTGCATACCTCAGTCAGGTCAAAGGACAAGTCAACAGCCCGCAACCGGTTATTAAGTGGATTTTTAGCTAGTCTATAAAATGGCTAAGTCTGGGAACAAAAGGGCCCTTGGAGGCTAGGGGCGCCCTTGATTTTAACCCAGTAGATGATGAAATTTGGAAAAGTGCTCTCCAAGAGCTCTTGTGCAGAACGGAGCCAACTCTGTAGTGAGCCTGCCTGTCAGTTCTGAAGTTTTGTTGAACGCTGGAGGACGCGAGATGAAGGGAGGTCAAAATCACCTTCCAAAATGGTGAAAATTTGACTAAGTTTGAAGCCAAAGCGCCCCTGGAGGCTAGGGGCGCCCTGAATTTTGAAGCTTCAGATCTTAGAATTAGGCTTTGTAGCCTCAAGGAGTTTCTTGTCAGTTTTGATCCTGCTCTTCAATGAAACTGTCAGCCAGTCTTCTGGACACATCAGTCAATCAGAATCAGTGGTCGAACATGGGCTCCGGTGAGGTTTGTGAAATGAAATTTGCAATAAAATTTCTAACTCTGGAAGATGACGCCTAGTCAAAGTTTGACTTTTTGACTCAAGTGCATGAAGCGCCCTATAAAGGTGGAGATTGTGAACTGAGATTAAATATTATTTAATTATTAGTTAACTGTTTTCAATTGAACTTAATTTTTCTTGCAAAAGGGGCGATTCATTTTTGCATGAATTGTTAATTGAATTTGGTCCAATCAGAAGCTAGCGCTCTATTTAGGGAAAATTTCTCAAGCAGTTAACTGAGTTAAGGGGGTCCAATTAGAGATTGCCGTACATTTTGAGGTCCAATCAGTGTGGCGCCTAATTTTAATGCAAATTGTGATGCCTTAGGCTTGAATTTATTTATTTAAGTCATTATTGGCACCATTATTCTCATCACAGGTGCAAGCAAACACGTTTTTCTTGAGAAAATGAAGATCTGAAGGTGCTTTGAGCAATATTTTTCAGTGTTCTTTGCAATGCCAGGTCCAAATTGTTGAGAAGATACATTTTCCAGACTTCAATTTTTCAGTGCATGCAGACTTCATCGAATCCAGTTCAAGCATAGGTGACTTTTTGAGGCAGAACAAACAAACTTCTATCTTCTGTCTAAAATTCTCCTATTCTTGTCTTAGGTTTTCTCTCGCATGTCAAAGAAAACGACAGAATTTTCAGAATCTGATCATCTGGGTTCACATATTTTAGCAACAGCAGCAAAACCCATGTCTTAGATTTTTTCGAGAAAATTGCCCTGCTGCTTTTATTCTAGAAGCACTATGCTTTTTTCCGAAGATTCCTTTGCATGTGGGACAAAAACACATATTTTCCAAAATCGAATCATCTGGGTTGCTTTAGAATTCCATTGCCTACAAAACCCATGTTCCATATTTTCTTGGGAAAAATTGCCCCGGGAAGCTCTAAAACCCCTACTTTTTCTCGACTGAAAAGCCTTTGCATGCCTTGCTAAAACTCACTTTTTCGAATTTTTGACGATCTGGGTTTGTTTAGACTTCAATTCTCTACAAAACCCACGTTTTAGAAAATTTCCGAATTTTTTTCTTCAACTGGCTATTTTTAGCCTCATCCAGAGCTTTTTTTAGTTTTTTCTGAAAGTTGTCCGAACATACCCGACTTTACAGTCAAAAATCCATATTTTCAAAATGCAATTCAACCCCATAGATTACAAGTCCAAATCGGTCTTGATACACGACTTTTTGAGAACCTCAGACACAGACTTGGGTTGTGTCTAGCCAGTGGTCAATCTAAACACGTTGGAAGGTGTTAGTAGCACTACAATCAAGAATCTTGAGCATTCTAGGTTGTTGGTAGCAGCGTCTATTCCTATCACTGCTTTCGATCTCGAGTTTGTTTTTGCTTGCATTAAGCACTACGACTCGTCTACACGACAAATCAGATCAACTAATGGGAGAGTCATCTGCAGCCTTAAGCCGAGAGATGTTGAGAAGCGTTTTACTATTCCTCCTCGCTCAGGCAATTTCACTGTAGTCATTGAGGCTTGTGATAAGATATGGTATGAAGACAAAGAAAGATCCCAGCGAAAAGTTGCTCAGAGATGGTTGAAAGTACAAAAGACCAACATGCCAAAGAAGGTTGGTCGTGGTGAATTCAAGGATGAAGTTGCTATTTTGATAACTTTACTCAACCGGGTTACAGGTTAGGAGGAAGCTAATATTTTCTGACTGTGGATGTTCTATGTCATTTCTCGGATAATTGATGGTAAAGAACATTTTGACTAGGCTATGTTAATCGGCGAGTGCCTTCACTGGTAGATCACTGGATTCCTCAAAATCCACAAGTTTCACATGGTGTCTTATCTAGTCTACTTGATTGCATTCCAAGGAAATTTTAGACACTTGAAGACCAATGGGACTCTTGGCGTTCAGCATGTTCACAAATATTACTCTCAATTGGAGTTCTCAAAGGTTGGACAGGATTTCAAAGCGGTGAATGATCACTTTTTCATGAAGACAGTCATAGACCTCGACAACGAAATGCACATTAGGATTTCACCAGAGGCAAAATCAGCAATGGAGAGTTGAGTGGATTGGTTCATTCAATTCCCCACTTTCACATATATCCGAATGTATGG